>JAANSM010000018.1:0-94872 GCA_036850725.1 Orchesella villosa | reverse complement strand
CAGCATATGCTGCATACTCGAAATCGCAAAATATGCTGGATATGCCGAAACAAACTGGTCTAAAAGACCCTATTTTCATCTATATCGTGCACATCCAAAAGGAAATTACCATACAGTTACCGATGCCAAATATATAAAAACAGCTAAATCCGGGGTCTAGTGATGATCATGCGTGTTTGAGTGTCTGTTTGTTTTTGCTTTACAAAACAACGTTTATTACATCATGTCCATTCTCCCATCCTCTTTTTTATACATTGATATCTGTTTCTGTCAAAAACGAATGATGATACTTTGTTTCCTTTCTGAGGGTGACCTTGCTTCTTGAAATGGAGAGTTTGAGGCAGTTGTAAAATATACTACTACAGTTTACAATGTTTCTTGCTAATAAAAATGAGTCATGATAACTGTAACTACGAGACAGAGTCAATGTATGTATTATGTTATGTATAACAGATGAATATCTAGCTATAGGGACAAATAAAAACTACTTTCCTTTCTGCTTCAATTGAATGGATGACACATGTTACGTTAAAAAATGCATAGCTCCCTACGCCTACGACGTTTTTTGCTTAGTTTTCCTAAGTTTTACGTAACGTTTAGCTAAAATTTTAATAATCGTGAGCGTAAAAATAGGTTTTCTGTTAATTACGTATGTACACACTGCCGGAATTTCCCGGTTTTAATCATAGTAGTCACGACAATAACGTCAGTTCCCGTTAAATTTTGTAGTTAGCGAGTTCGAAAATATTTTGTAAATTGTATTTATTTTATAAGTTACTGCTAATGGTGTGCATATATATCTACTTGGGTTGGCTTTGGCATGTGATGTTTTTATGTGCCCAGTAGAATGATGGTATTATATAACCATGTCAATGACAAAGGCCACGGGCAGAAGGTACATATTTCCTGCACACTTGGCAACTTGGAAGGTTTAGTTTTTGTTCCAAGTGCAAATTGTACATGTGCCGGAGGCAATACACGAGGAGAAAGAGGAAGGATCTTCAGAAAGTTAGCACAAAATCAGAGTCTTACATAATATGAGACATAGAGAAAGGGAGAGAAGAAAACAGGAAATAAAGATGTAGAAGGGTAGTGCTAGTAACATTACCATGAAACAAGATATAAACGAGGGAGCTAGAGCGAAAAGAGGAGAAATTGTAGGAAAATGTGTTGGAATAAAATGGACGAGGATAATGATTTTGGTTATGGTGTGATTCTGGAATGTAAGAAGGAGGTAAAAAAAACTCTTGCAGATTTAATAGACTATTTCTATCCTCCTATTATTGTCATTGTTTCATGAGAAGGGGAGACGAGACGAGTTGTACATTTTGTGTGGAAAAGGCAAGCTTCAAAAATAGCAACCAACGTTAGAGGCGAGATATATATCTGTTTCTATCCTCTAGGTTAAACCTCACATACAGGATCCTTATCCTTCCCTTCTGTGTGATTTCACTTGACGTGACTCCTTTTTTGAGCTATTGCAACAAAAAATGTGGGGAGAAAAATTCCATTCTTCAGCAAAAATTCCTTCACACACTCCACTAGTTTCACTTGGAACAAGGTTTGTTTCTTTCCACAATGTTTTTTTGCTGCCAATTTTTTTCGTCAGTCAAGAAACAAAAGTAGAAATCGCTTGTTCTACTTGCCTAGTCACACGAAGGAATTAGTGTGTTCACTGAAGAAAATTACGCACGTGTATAAGATAACTATATCATAGTTAGATGGTGGTTTGCACGTTTTGGTGAAAATTTACAAGCCAGCAAAAGTGAGAAGTGGGTAAAAAGTCACTGGTATACAAAAGTACAAACGTACATACATGAAATATATATTCCATGTTGTAAGCCCATATTTAAGCTATATAAAAGTAAGTTCATCTCATCTCGTCGTCAGTGCTCTTGGCTGAGCCCCTTTGGTTCGTCCTTTTCAGGATGAGGATCATGAGGAATTTTATTCCACCGAGAATTTTTTCTGTTCTTAAAGCGTGATGCATGTGAATTTCGCGTTGCACTACTGCCGAAATTTTTCTTTAGTGGAGAACTAAAAAATGTGCAGTGCACATCATTCTGTGTGTATATAAAGCATCCGTCACTAATAATACGGAATGGTTTAGAAAGGCAACTAGCGTTTATTGTATATGCATTCAGTTGAGTACATTGCTCATCATTTCATTTATTCTTGTCTTTGCTATACTTTCCAGCTCCAGATATAGAATGAGATGAGCTGGGTAACATGTATGGAAAGTGATATAACATAATGATGAGAAGAGGATGGCGGTAACCTTATAAAGTGTCGAATAATAGTGGAACAGAAGTAGAAAGGGAGAGGCGAGAGAGAGTCTCCTCATTTGTTAAATTTATAGAGTGAGCATAAAACCAAACCACAGTTCTAACTTAATAAATGGGAAAATTTGTGGGAGAAATGGAGGTGTACTACTTCAACAGGACTAGCATATGATAGCACGATCAACGATGGTGCAATGGAATCCCCCTTGGAAAATATGCGCTGAAATAGGGAAAACGTGTAAGCCAACACAATATACAGAGAAAATGAGAGATGAGATAACACAGTTGGGCCTCAACACTGTATTAATAATTCGGCCGAAAATGAAATTCATTGAGAAGGAAACTCTCGTTTCTTCCTTGTTATTGTGTGCTACGTCATATTTTTAAATGCTGAATTCATTCCTATATTCACCTTTCTCAAATTTGCCTGGAGCCCAAATGCACGGCTTTATTTTTACCAACCATTTTCCTCTTCTCCCTTTATTCCTTTTAGTGTCTACCTTATGTTGTAGTTGTGTGGGATGAGTAGGTTGAAGGAGAACTTGAAAATCGCCACTTGACTACTTCTCTAACAAGTAATGATGATGATTCTGACAGTTGTGATAATAATGCTACAGACAAAGAGACGAATCATCCTTATTCGGTTCGACTAGAAAACGTTGAAAAGGAGAGGAGATTGAGTGAGCACACGAATGCATAGGTACTATGTACTTTTGATTCTCTTCTCCCTTCTTCAGGCTGAAATAAAAATTTTGTGATTTTGATAAGGTTCGAGAGTATAAAGGTGAGCTTGATTGGGTGCTTGCTAACTTTGTCTCTTGCCCTCCTTCATAGAGCATTTGTGTTTTTATGCCACTTGCACTGACATTCCCTTTTGCTTCAATGATAAAGAGTGGATTTGAAGCTCATTTCTCTCTCTCTCTTCAAATGGCACTTTTCTTTCCATGACTGATGGCTTATGCTACAAGATGTGGAGTTATTTACTTTGTTCTTAGTGTACGTACCTACGTAGATTCTGAAAAATACGTAATAACCTCTGTCGTCTCCCCAGCTAGAACATTTTTTCATGATGGGGATGACGATGATGATGATGATGATGATTATCATGATCAGCATCATGAGTCGCGCTGCATGCTGCCGCTCTGCAGTTCTAAACGAACCTAATATTTCACAGTGACATGAAAAACGGAGCTACATACATTATATACGTGCATCCTTCTATTAGATGATGTGTTACTATCTTATAAAATATAACATAGAATGCATTGAAATGGCTTTTCAAGATGTGGACTAGAGCGGAGTGTAAAAATGCGAGGTTCGTTTTGATGGAACCCATTATTACAGGAGCGAGGCGAAAAACTCATTTTCGTTCCAATAATATTATACATTAGCACGGCGTCCTAGTTTTCATCCACTACTCCTTTCACCACCACCTTTACAGCCCACCCACTGCATCATTACGGTAATGACAACTATATTTTTGAAGTCTCTCATCTTCTCAGAAGTAAGTTCTAATCAGTTTATAATTCTGTTAAACAAGTGAAGGGAACCATGATGAGGAAGAGAGGCGTTAAGGATTTTTTTGGGGATTTGTTGACAAAGTCAGTTTAATGTAAATACCGCGTTGTTAGCATTGCTTGGAGACGAAGGATTAAGTCAAGGAATTTTTCGACCTGTGCTCATCGCGTGGCTGACTCTAATTAGAGCGGAAAATGTAGATGAAGATGATAATGAGATGTGTTTTTTTCGGATCGGAATAATAAAGTTAGCCTTTGTGTACCTATTCATAATTGAATCAACCCATCCTGGGTCAATCATTCTGCACTGAACACCTGTGTTTCTGTGTATGGATTCTGCATCCCAAAGTTTCTTCCTTTCTTGTAAACAAATTGCGCGGAGAAGGAACACAATCAGGAGAATAGAATTATCACCTCCAATTTTTTGACATGTTGATAAAACTTTTTTTTCTGTGTTTTTCTTATTCCTCTCATCCCCTCACAGACTAGTGCATTGATGACTTTAACAAGCTACTTTCTCCCAAAATGAGAAAGAAGTAAGAAGGGTTCTTGAAGAGAAAAAAGTTGGGAAGCTAGAGAAAAATGTAATTCATCAACTTCAGCGCCATATTTTTTTTCACTTGTGGACCTTTACTACGAATTTATCTATGATAGGGCATAACATGGCATCATCAAACGCAGACAAAACCTAGAATATTCAAGCTAGTGAAGCGCTCATGCGTTTCCAAAAAAAGTTACTTGCTTTCCTAATTTTTTTCTTTGGAAGTGAACTATGAAGTGCTAATGGCTAAAACGTTCTCTACCATAATAAATAGGAATCCAAGTAAACCATCTAGCGTAAAAAGTGACTGACTTTAACTAACTATCTGACTGGTTCTCTGGTTGTTGGTGTTAGCACTCAACGAACCATGTTTTTTGTGTATCTCGTATTCGACAGAGAGATTTGAACGAGGGCAAAACTGGAGGAAAGTCTTAAGGGATACGAAAACGAGGCAAAAAGATATTCTGGGAACAGGATAGAGTAACGAGTAACATTTGTTTTGGCGATTTTCATCAGTAGCATAAAGAAAATGGAAGAACATGAGGTTTTCTTTTAGCCAATGAATTGATAAATACTTCTTCATCCACATGTTTTTCACTTTCCAGGCTAAGGGCAAAGCAAAAAGTAATTGGCTGTGTACCATATTAACTTTATCAAGTTTCAAGGTGAGCACCAACTAGTAAAAGTTTTTTCGGTGAGGAAAGTTTGAATAAGTCTTTTGAAGTGGGGAGATGCTATATATTTTATGTTCTTTGAAAAGGGTAGAAATTTTGCGGCTACTCCTTCAGCGTTTCGCCCAAGCTTGTGTGAATACGCATAGCAAACATCCTATTCACGAAAAACCTTAGGAAATAGTTAAACATATTTAATTTACCGTTACAAGCGGCCAGTTAAGATGAAGCATTGATAAAGTTGAAGTTGCTGTAGTCAGCTAAGCTTTTAATCGGAAGGTGTTCTTTCAAGGACATAATTTAAAGCTAAAGCGCATTTCTTTGCTGCACATCTTACTGCAAGGCCTTGCAAAAAATATACCTACATAACTAAGATATATATTACGTTTGTATGTCTCACGCTCAATAAAAACTTGTAAATAAATATCAAGTAACTGAGGTAATGCAAAGACACATTATTTCATCAGCCACACAATTATACACATTGGTCTTGGTTACTTTGTTAGTCAGAAAAAGGTTTAGAGACTGCGCAAAATATTTCTCTTTAAAAC
This sequence comes from Orchesella villosa, assembly GCA_036850725.1. Classification (NCBI taxonomy): domain Eukaryota; kingdom Metazoa; phylum Arthropoda; class Collembola; order Entomobryomorpha; family Orchesellidae; genus Orchesella; species Orchesella villosa. The sequence continues at coordinate 89,310 of JAANSM010000018.1, read as the reverse complement.
CAAGTATCTCTATAAAGAGAAGTTGAGGAAGAAGATGAAATGGGACGTTAGTCATGAGTCCACGATGATGATTATGGGAGCTGTAATATTTTTTTGCTTTCTACATCCAGTCTCCTAGGATTTACCAACTTGTCTTCACTTTTCCGTTTCAAAAAGTCTTTGGAGTGAGGGAAAAAATTGCTAGCCCTATCTAAAATACCAAGTAAGACTTTGTCTTTGGTAGTAAACTCACTCTTTCAGTTAGAAAGTAGCGTTTACAATCCTCTGAAAGGAGTCTACTTTTTTTTAGTTTTTTCTTCAACTGCTTTCTCTTCTCCCTACTCTTCCTAGAAAAAACAATGATGTTGTGGTAGGAAAGTGCATTCTAAACTTTTCACAACAACCAAGAATCTGGAAACATAAACAGAGATGACACATGACTACACTACTCTGTGCTCCTCTCTCTCTCTCTCTCTCTCTCTCTCTCTCTCTCTCTCTCCCGCAAAGAAAATAGAATTTTCACAGCGCAACATCCCATTTTGCTGTTTTGTTGGCCAATGGAAAATGAAATCAGCACACAGGATGGATGATGGGAAGCACAGGAGAATCCTTGTATTCGTTCCATTATAGAAATCTGTCAAGAGCGTAATGGCATAATATTATTAACCAACTAAATTATCCTCTTTTCTCTCAGTGTGCTAGCAAAGTGAATTAGTGTGAGTCAATCACGACGTTTTTTTATGCTTTTACCTCTCACTTTCTCTCTCTCTCTCTCTCTCTCTCCTAATCATAACCTTTTTTGCGGCTGAGGCAAAGGTGGATTTCATTTTTGGATTCGTGTACTTTTTTCTTGGCTTCACTTTTCCCATTATCATCATCATCGTGATGGTCGGGAGTACCACTGGTATCCTTAGGTTGTGTACTTAGTCTGCTACCAAAATCAATAAAAATCCCGAGAGACTTTTTGTGCTAGAATGGAAGACAAATTCTGTACACTCGTCAGCTTTCTCCAGTTTTTATTTCATCTCTATCAGTCATTGGCTCTAACTGAGTTAATCCTAAAAGAACATTATGAGATTATATAAGTGTGGATGTTGGTCTGTCAAAACCTATTTCCCCTTCAAAAAGTTGAATATTAGTTGTGGCAACGGGAGAGGAAGGCGAGCCTCAACCAAGTCAGCTTATTTTTTAGTTGTGTTTGCATTGTTGATTGCGGAGAAGGATGAAATAATGCATTCAAACTAGATTTTCTCTGCACTCTCGATTAAAAGCGAGAGGTATAAAAAGGGGAAAAATTATTGTGGGTGATGTGATGATCTAATCAAATTATGTCACTCATCATCAACGTCAACGTCTATGAAATATTGATTTGTTGCCCTCACAATCCCCCTCTCCAATGGGTTTTTAGGGTGGACACATTTTTGAGAGCAAAAAATGGGTCATTTTTAAGTTAAATCGCAAAGTCCCATAAAAATGCATTTATATTGTCGCTACTCGACTAGTTTCTCACGTGACCTTCTTTCTAAAATCCTTCCATGATTTTGGAAAACGCTAAAAAAGGAACAAAGCTATTCTTAGCTAGTCTCATGGTCATTATTTTATATTTCTATTCCATTCTTTTTGTATTTTATGGGTGCACCAATATGTACGTGTGCTAAAGACACGTTTCATGACACTGGAAAATGGTGGCAAGAGAAAAGGAAGTAATGTAAGGATGTACTTTCTTGTTAAATGTCCAATTGCCATGTCACCAACCCATTTTTTGTAGTTGTATCAGTTGTATGGGAAGGAAACGGAGGGCAATTGAGTTTGAGAGGGAAAAAGGAGTTGGGAAATGGAACGCCTTTTGGCAGTTAGATATTATTACACACGTTATATATTTTAGTTGGCTTTCGGATTCAGGAAAGAGAGTGAGAGAGAGAGAGAGAAGGATTTTCATCTCCATTCACAATACCATTCACTCTTTCTCACCCACTGGTAGAGGAAAGACTGATGCACCTTAGGAACCCTTTGCCAAGCCGAAAGGAAAAAGAGAGAGATAGAAATACATGAGAAGGCGCGTCGATATCTGCAGCGGTTTCCCCCATATATATCCATTAAGGGCAATAATGGTCGTGCCCTGTGAACTTATCTCCTCTCTTTCTCTCCACCGGGCCTAACAGTCAGCTCAGATCAGAAGAGTAAGGCAAAGCAGAGTGGTTGGTTGTGTTGCTTCAAGCAAAATGCATTCCACTTGGTTGCCGTTTTAGTTTCCCCGTGTGGAGTAGCAAGGAAGTATTATTCTTGCGCGATCACAATATAATATCTACATGTATTTATATATTTTCCATGTTAAAACTTGCTTTTTGCTATGCACCATTTGAAAACTCGTCCATGCAGAATACAAAAGAAGGAAACAAATTTGTGTATCCCGTTACTCATCCTGGTTAAATGGTTCCCCACACCTGTCTCTCCCCACACGATGTATGTGTGAATGAGAAAGTGGAAAAGTTTAGAAGAGAGAAAATTATAATATGAATGTAAACGAACGAGAAGGAGAGAGGTGGAAATGATAAAGCTCTCGCTCTGCTTTTTGAACTTAAATCTAGACACACAAAAAGTAGCGATTTTAGTCACAGCTGTTGAGAGCAATAGAGAATACGCAGGTAAGCAGAAATATTGTCGACATAGTTGGTATATGTATATATACCAACACGCATAGTGCATATCATTATGATGACGACAAAATATTTCCGCGTATTTGTATCAGGCGTGGACAAGGGAAAGGGATATGTCGAGCCCGTTTTTGTAATGTTATGTTACCTTCCCTTGTAAACTTCCCCGTGATGCTGATGATGTGATGAAGTATTAAGGAAGAGATGGAAGTATTTGCAAACGGAGACACAAAATACAAGTGGGAGGCGAGAGAGATGGTGAAAAAGCTTGGAAAACCGTATGGAAATCGTGATAAAGTACCCATTTCACCATCGGACCAAGAGATCTCTTTAATAGGCATCTCCATCTTTTCTTCCGCTGTGTATTTCCTTAGTTTGGCTCTAGTACAAGGAGCAGAAGGAATAATACAATATAATGTAATGGGGAAGGAGTAGTTGAAACGTTGGATGCAGTGCTATGCATATATGTCCGTTTGAATGGGAAACCTACAATTTTCTCTCTCAAGTTTCACAATCCACGTGCACCCTCTCCTCAGCTCAACTCTGCATTCTTGTATCCATCAATAAAGCAACGGATCCTTGTTTTTCCTTTCTTTCCCCTGCTGAGTTTTCTCTCTTTTCCCGTTCCATTCCACTTTCCCCTACTTTTTACTTAAACTCTGGACACTGAATGTGGAACTTAGGTGCAACGAAAGGAAATGACTTTGGGCCAACTTGTGATAGAAAAAATTGGTTGAGTACACTATGTACTATATATATAGCTTAAGTACCTTTTATGTAATGGGAGATTGTATGCGTTTCTCGTCTCAAATACTGCGCCAAATATGTAGATATGTCATGCCATGTGCATGAATATATGTGTGGGAGGTGGAGGAGTGCTACTAACAATAATGTTGTGATACTTTTCTTGGGCCATATTCTATTTCTACATCACAGTAGTTTCTAGCGAGATAAAAATAACATATTTTTTTACAAAAGAATACACATTGACATACATACTTGAGTTGATTCCACCTCTGCATTTCCCCCCGATTTTTTATTTACCGGTTTTTTCTTCCTTTTTTACTTGGTTCCGTTCTAATTATAAGATTTGGGTGCAGTAAAAGGATCAAATAAAAAATGTGGTCGATAAAGGAGCAACCAGCAATCAGAGCTTTCAATGGACACTTCCTCCGACAAAATGCTCCGTTCTCTATTTCATTTTGGCCTTCAGCCTCAAAAACACATTTTTATCCGTTTCGAACGCACCCAGTATTTCATACAAATATACCTTTTGTTCCAGTGGGCAAAGAGATGGACGGGCTTGTTTTATTTGGGATGCTGTTCCAAACCCCTGGATTTAATTATGATTCCACAAATCATCCCACATAATATGAGTGGGTTCTTCATGTTTAAATCGTTATGTGCAGAATTTCTTTCTCTATTTACTGTGGCAGCGAATTTCAACATCCATCTGAATTTCTACAATTCCACACTCAGCATGTACTCTACAACCTCTAACTCCTACGCGTGTTTGGAAGGGTGTTTGCTTCTGATTTCTTGTTTGGTTAAGTCTGATCCTTTCACGTCAGCAGCCCGCTAATAATTTATAGTATTTCATACAAATATACCTTTTGTTCCAGTGGGCAAAGAGATGGACGGGCTTGTTTTATTTGGGATGCTGTTCCAAACCCCTGGATTTAATTATGATTCCACAAATCATCCCACATAATACGCATGTACTCTACAACCTCTAACTCCTACGCGTGTTTGGAAGGGTGTTTGCTTCTGATTTCTTGTTTGGTTAAGTCTGATCCTTTCACGTCAGCAGCCCGCTAATAATTTATAGGAGGAAAAAACTCTTTTAACTTTAATAGATGCGTTTTTATACGCTCTAATTGGTATCCGCATAGGGTTGGATTCAAACCTCAAAAAATAAATTATATCCAACGTTTCCTACTTTATGTACACACACTACAAAGGAACTCTTTTCTGGGAAATTGGAAATACATTGGAAATGAAAAAACCGGCTTAGTATGCTTCTATAATTCACTCTTTCCTCTGGTATTTCATTTTCGGTCCCTTGCTGATTGCTAAATAAACGAATAGTTCAATTCCATTTTCATTTCTCTTGTGAACTGGGAAGTGGATCATGTGTTGCTTTGCTGGACTCCATTTTGAAAGAGTTGTTAGAGTACATAAATGCGGACATTATACAAAGAAGCGCGTTTCGGTTAAAAGAGAATGAATGACATGAGATTTGGATTTTGCATACGCCATGCCTGAAACGGTGTCTCTGGTTCCAGTAAAGATGATGAGGATGATGGTATCATAGGAATTCAAGTGAGAAATTGTATTGGTGTGGGATAGTGAGAATCTCTACTCTACGCGTTCATGATCACTATCAACCAAATTCGCTCTTTTTTATTCCCAATTTTACAGACTCTTTAGTAACTAGACAAGGATGAGAAAGACTATAGATTTGGATGTTAGGCTAGCTCACACGCTTTCTCAGCTCGTTTGGAAGAATGAAGTAGCATGTATGAGGAAAAAAATAAAGCGAGGAGCGGATTGAGATGAAAACGAGATCACTGACTTTTAGCGGATAAGTATCGAGAACATTTTGGGGGCGAGGTTGAGAGAATGGAAGTCAAGTCTCTATTCTCATTTACACAGATTTACTGCCCGGACAGGGTGTTATGCTATGCTACAAGTTTATTTAGACACCACGTGTTCACGTCCAAGTGAAGTGGAGCCAAGCTTTTTACCACAAGATAGCCTCTCTTTCTCCCCTCGCTCACATTCTTTAATCTTGACTTTAGCTCCTAGCTGAGCTGAGGCATTGGTGACTTTTGTATCCACATTTTAAGTGGAAACATACAGGAAATTTTCAGGTGGAGGGAAGGAAAGAGATTCTTCTCAACTGTGCAATACAAAATATGGTGGTGGTTCGTAGCGGTGACGAATATGAATGTTGTGTGGGCTACCTACCTAAATAACGTACATGACACAGTATGTATTTCATGAATAATTTCGAAAGCAACAGAAGGATAATATATATATAAAGGAGACTTGTATTTAAAGGAATAAAAGTATAAAATGAGACTTAGTTATGTAGGTAAAATTTGTGAGCATTGTTTTGTATAAATATTTAGTGCTGCAACACAAGCACCGGCACCGTCTCTCTTTCTCCCTCTCTGACAATACAAAACGTAGGAGCATAATATGCTGAATATTTATTAAGAGAAGTAGTCTAGTCCCACTATCAACGTAGCGTAGCTGTTTGACAGATAGGGGAAAGCCATATACTTTTTTATGCATTTTTTGTCCGTCTTATTGTTAGCAAATCAAGAGAGAAACGGGAGAGCGTGTGTGTTCAAGAAGAGAACAAAAAAGTATGTTATATCGCCTATCTGGTTGTCTATAGTGGTTGTGTAAAAGGGTGTAGTAACTTCGTTAAGGACAGAGAGGTTTGTACATTCGTAGGGATATAATAAGTGTACGGTGTTGGTGGTGTGGCATGTGAGTTACTGATTTTCAGTGAGCATTATGTGTTATGACTAGCTACATTCTTCATCCACATTAACTGCCTACTCTCCTATAATCGGAGAAGTAGTCCTATACATATAGGACAGCTAGTTTAATATTATTTCTATTTTCCTACTAGAAAAGGAGAGGAAGTGAAGCTTTTGTATTTATTTGCAATCTCTCTTTCTCTCTCTTCTCTCATTCTCCCTCGGTGGTACTTGCTTCCTTCATTGTGCAAAATGAAGGCTTGTTCTGCTCTACAAGAGAAATAGAGAGAGAGAGAGAGAGAGAGAGAGAGAGAGAGAAAGGAAAACCTGGATTGGTTTGGATTGGATTGGATGCGGAGTATGAGAGAGAGAGAACGAGAGGAAAAGTAGTAAAGGCAAGGAAGGAAGTCAGTTAGCAATAGTGCTTGCCTCACTAAAATGGTTCAAGGAAACAAACTTGAGTATTGTACAGTTTTTCCTCCTACATGACATGCTTCATAGTTGCTATAAGCATATAGATATGTATGCTTACTTAAGTTCACCAAAAAAAGTGCGACTTTGCTGTAGAGACCGCAGTAAACATATCAGTTTGAGCTTGAGCTGACGCTCAAAAACTTGTGTTGTGTGTAGGTTTATATGTATGTTTTTGTAGAGAGCCTGCCATGTTTTCCCTTATGTTGCTACAAATGCACGAGTATGTAACAATTTATTTGATCCGCTGCTAACAAAAACCACTGACTTTGCTAGTCTCCTTCTCTCTCTCTCTCTCTCTCTCTTGCTAGCTCACTGTGAAAGTAAACCAACCAAACCTGGTATTTATGGAGTTGCTGATATGGCTATCAGAAAACTCTTTGGCTTTATGCAGTTGATGTTGATACTGTGATCCCAATGTCGTTTTCTCCTCTCTTACTCTCCAGCTTGCTTCTCTTTCCCTCCTCGTGCTACAGTGTGTTTTTTCCTCTCTTTTTGACTTATCTCCATTTTCTCTATATACAATGTGTTGGAGGTTGTAACAAGGTCCATTATCGTTCCTTTCTCCTTCTTCCTTTACTATTATGCCTTTATACCTTCCCACTTCATGTTACAACGTGGTTGTATGTCTGTCCAGCTATAAAATAGCTAAATCACTGCTCTCGTTCTCTTACACAAAAAAACTACTCTCTCCTGTACCTTGGATTATTTTTACATTCTTTCTTTAAATATCTTTTTCCCCAGCTCAAATACCTGGAAGGAAAGTAAAATGGGCCAAAATTTATGGGGGGAAAGAGAAAAAGCCAAATATTTTTATGTTAATTTTTATGGAGAAAGAAGAAAAAGTTGCTTGAGAGGACATGTTTACGTAGCAGTGCATTCCAATTTCCATTTGTTTTAGTTGCAAACATATTGCTGAATAACATTGGGAAAGGAACCGAAATAGAATGGTGTATATGGAGAGGAGAGAGGGGACACAAGACTATCTAAGGTCTTGCAGAGGAAAACTTCTCAACTTTCCAAATTGTAACAAAAAGCCCATTGGCAGCCTTACAAGATCCTTCATTGTTTCTAAATGCGGGAACAATACCGTTGTTTCTCATGTCTGGATGCATTGTAGAAGCTAAGAATGTAGGTCCGTATACAAGTTATAAAGTGTATATGAACATAGTTTTGAGGTCCTGAGCAAACTATCCACAAATGGAAGGGGACTATAGTATTACTTGGTGAGTAGGACTAAGCTTCCAAGTGAGCTACCTTGCTATTGGTTTTGTTATGCAACATGAAAACCAATCAGTGTATATACTTAGATGACACGGATGACTTTCTGAGATTACCTTGCACCAGATTGCACTTTGGAGAGGGGAGGGGAGCACGGGATAAGGGAAACAAAGTTGTATTCCCATAATCAGAGTCGTCACTCCAGGAGAGAAAATGGATGAGGATAATGTCACACTAAAACATTTGCCCTACTTCCATTTTTTCCTTCTCGCTCTTCCTCTTCTCTTCCCAGGGAGCAAACTTTTCCGCAACATAATTAGACCTTTTAATACGACTTACACAAGGAAAGTGGAATGGGGACAAGAGCCCCTAAGAATTGCATAACAAAAAGTTTCTTTAGTGCATAAAAGAACACTTACATTCTAACTCTTGTGTTTGCTTCACGTGTGCCCTCGTGTAGTTGTGCAAGCAATGCAGTCTCCGGAGAGAAGACTCTAGAGCTAGAGAAATCTAATACGGAATGCTCTAGTTACTCACACGTTGTACAAAAAGTTTAATTGCATCATCAACATCTTATTATTATCACGTAATGTAATATACATTAACTTTACCCCTGGTTAATAACACGACATGAGGGAAGTACTAGTTTACTGAACAAGTTCTCTCAATCACCACATTCATTGTGATGTGATGTGACGACAATGATGTCAAAGGGAATACGCCAGGGAGCCTATTCACAATTAATATACTTTCTAACCGATTTTGCATTCAATTTTACATACCAAAAAAACTTTTGTCAATTAGATTTATATTTGGTAGGCAGTAAGTAGCAGAGAGGATCATGGTCAAAGAATAAAAGTTTGTGATGAAATTGAGCTGATAATATTATCCTACTTGACAACAAAAAATAATGCAGTGTTGCTCTGTATAAAGAAGGGTTTCATGTTTCACAGGTCGGTAAACTTAAGCTGCTGAACTAAGCTGATTTTTTGAGTGGTTAAACTAGGAATCGGGATCCAGTCCGGCCTTCGACATTATAAAAGCATCCTCATAAAAAGGGAAGAGTGCAATGAAATCCCTTGTACAAATAGCATTTTACTCACCACCAAAGATTCAACGGGAATATATAACGGTAGGTATACTTAAATCAAACTAGGAGGGAGTGCAAAAGGCATAATAAAATTGAGTTGTGCAAACATCATCAATCCTTTTTCCTATCAAAAAGCATGGAACAAACTTGAATATTTTTGATGTTACCTTTTCCTCAAGTTTACAACTGCGAGTGTATGACATGAAAATGAATTGACTGGACTGCTGGAGGGAAGAGAGAAGGCATTGTTTGGAGAAATGGAATGGGTGCTTAATTATCCGTATGTTTGTTGGAGTGGTTTTAATGGCGATGTAGTCAATGTTGTTTGGTGACGGTGAACAAACATCAAATCCTTTTTTATGATCATTAAAATTGCTCCAAATTTCCGCAAGTGCTAAAAATGTCTCCTATTCAGACTCAAATAGCAAAAAGGAGGAAGGGAGATGAGATGGAGATCGGAAGTAAAATTATGGTAGTCGTTGTAAAATTTTGTAGTAAGTATAAGTACATACAAGATTGAATGGCAAAAAGGAGATGGAAATACCAAATACCACAAAGGAAAATATGAAGTTAATGTATGACATGACAGTTTTTAGTTTTGGCAACCCGAGAAGGAAAAGTCAAGGAGGGAAATGGCTTGTTGAAGGGGTTATTATTGAGAATACAAAGGATTAACTGGGGCATTCAATACGAGTGATAGATGGGTATGAAAACACGTTTTTGTCATAAGATATAGCTTTTTGGGAAATGAGAAGGAAGATTAGAAATAATTTCTATAGGTTTGATAGGTGGCAATAAGTATTTCTAAAAGGGCCAAATTACTTTCCGTCAATATCCTTTTACGATATTTTTGTTGAGTTGAACATATGAGAGCTTCATAAGAGCCACATTTATTTCGAGTTTTTTTTACAAAAATTTGCAATTTTCTTTGGCAGGTTTTTGTATATGAATGCGTTAATGCTGATTAGGTATTCGAAGTAAGTGCATAAAAACTGGTCTACAATTCCAGGTCAGCAATTCCTACGAGGGAAAGTAAGAGAGGAAAAGCACCACATTATAAACATTTTATTGGGATATCTGCAATCAAAACAGGCATAATTATGCGGTTGCATGTTTCAAGCTCTGGTTCATGTGAAGAATAAATAAATCGTGGGAAAGACAGGAGCAAATATCCCTTGTTTGGGAAATGTGGGGAGACGATGCAAGGCAAATTTGCCAGTTGCCCGAGAGAAAAGGGATAGACAAAGTGATTTTAAATAGTACATTTTATACGGACAAACTACTTACATTACCTCCTCATAAAACTGTAGCAAGGATCGGATTGTATTTGAAGCTAGTAATTATTGTATTATATTTTCCTCATTTCATGACTATTAACTGCATAAGTAATGAGCTCATTTAAGCCATACTTTGTTTTTGGACGGGAAATGAAAATGCTGTTGACCTTTTCATTTACAATTTGCAAGCGCTCCCTTTCACTTTTTGCACAATGCTGCAGATTTGCAACGATAAACGAATAGTACACCTACATTCTTTTATATCAACAAGCATAATGGTCTATGTCATAATAAGTTTTGTGATATACAGATTGAACATTAAATGTTAATGGCGAGATTGGAATGATACATATAATAGTAATAGGTTTTCCTTTTCCCTCTTGATGTAAGACAATATTGGTGAAAGTAATAAAAAATTTTGTTGACAGCCACACAAGTACAAGTAGTTACAACGACATTAGTACTGGTCCATTAATTTCCTAAGATTTTCAGTGTATATTCTAGCTAACAAAAAATCAAGTGGGAAAGATTTGATGGAGAGATTGTTGTATTATTATGTGTATCAGTCAAACCATATCGTAAAATTTTATCGTTTCCTGATGACATATGGGTATGACTATAAAGAAATGTCTTGCTACAGTTCTTATTCCATGTATGGGAGTGAACCTATGGCATAACTGATTGTACCATCATATATTTTATTGCTACTAGAAATTTTATCCAACCTACTTAGAAGTATTATGATAGGATGTTTCAAATGTCATTTCAACATATCGTAGCTTAAACGGAGTTGGATGTACAATTAATTTAGATTCTTCATAGGTTAAATGAAGATGAATACTTCTAATTGATGAATACTTGAATGATTGACTGATACTTCTAAACACGTAAATAAAGTTTATTCAATTCAATAGAATGTTGTTAGTTGTAGCACACATTGTTTTTATGGATATGATTTAATTTTTTCTTAATAATTTTCCACGTTTTTCACATATATTTGAACGTTAAAAAACCTTCAGATGTTCCACGTTGATCTTCTATAACATTTATTGCATGTCAAGGTCAAAAGATTCCAAATGGTCAAGGCTGTTTCCTCATTGTGTTTCCATGTCAAAATCCCATTTAGTTCCGTCGTATCCAATCCTCTCATCTACATAATATGTAGCCCTCATCCAAAGATATTTTTAAAAACATGCCATTTGTCCATTCCACAATTTCCTGCTGTGTGCTCACTCCAGTTTCCTCGTGTAACAAAAAAATTAGCCATAATTAATTGTGACATTGTCTTCAAATTTCACAGTAGGAATTAAGTCTCATACTTATGCATATTTGTGCACTAATTACTAGTTTTTTCCGAGGCTTTTATGGTGTGACATAATTCGATGATAATTTATACCGCTTCCTATATGATGGCACACTCTTATGACATTTTTTACTAAAAACCTTCTACTCATGCCCGTCTCCTCACTATCTCATCATATCTACTTAGAACCCTCATGGGAATTTTCATAGCTTGCTTTTCCATCAACTAAATAATTAACACTTTTTATTATTCCCTTTCTCTCATTAGTTTTCGAGCGGCGTGCATTCACAAATGCTTACCAAATTTTCGAAATTCTCATCTCCACTAAGAGTAATCACGATAGGAAGGTTCTGAAATAATGCAAGTTTCAAAACCCTACACATTTCAAGCTACACTGCGCTCCACCACCTTACCTTGTTTGGGAGAAACTGTAGCACGAACCTAATCTGGAATCGCTCTTATTCATATTTGATGAAAAAAGTAATAATGTTTTGTCGGTCTAATTCGTATACTTCTGTCCAATCTCTACCTAATGTGTATAACACGCTTTCCAAGCATAAATCTATAGTTTGAAAGGCGACATGCATATGGCGTACCATGGTTTGACTACACGTTCCATTTTTTCACTCTCCAGGATAAAAAATATATATAATGTACAATGAATATAATAGGAGAAAAGTGACAAGACGCGTTGGGAACACGCGAAAGCGTCATTTTTATTCCAATGTTGGAGGAACTAGAGAGAAAGAGAGACGATCGAAAGGGAAGGGTCAGAAAAAGTAGCGAAAAGTAAAATGATTTTTTATACTGAGAGAGAGGGGCAAGAAGAAGACGGGGAAACTCTTATTCTTATTGTATCCATTTTCATACAAGGCACAACACACAATATTTGATGTTGTTATTAAAGGTTAAAGGAATATGTTATTGACTTTCTTTCATTTTTATTGCACTCATGATAAAAAAATATGCTGAGAATACAGACGTACGTACTACCTCCGTATACATAATACCTACGTGCGAACTTATTTATGATGTGTACAGTGGAAGTCAAAAAAAAAAGGTAACGTCATTCGCTTCTTTTGCCAACGGCGGCATATGATTCAACAAAAAATCAGTGGGCACACTATAAAATCATGAGAAAAAGGAAACGATATAGAATGGAAAGCAATTAGATATATGTTTTTTGTTCATAAAAATAGCAAGATAAAAAATTTACATTAATGCTAAAAATATTAGAGTTGAATAGCATCACAGTTCTTAAAATTGTATTGCTTGGATCGCATGTTTATGGGATAAATAATATTCACTTGGCGTTGGCTTGGCTCCACTACTGCTCACAGCACGACCGTATTTTTACCCCCATATTTTACCTTAGATGACTCTCCAGATAATAAAAATCTAGTAAAATGTCAACCATGGAAGGATTACTATTTCATTTTTACGCATTTTCATGATAATATCATCTGAAGTGAATGGCACTAAAAACAACTGAAAAAGGGAGGTGGGCACGTTGACTTGACACTAATATAGGATCAGAAGTATCGACGTGAGGAGGAGGGGGAGGACGACGACAATACTTTCCCTTAGGTCGTGAATTAAATGGAAGGTAGAAATAGAAAGGTTTAGCAATGCACCGGTTCTGATTCTAGAATTTTGATAAAGCAAGCAATAAAACGAAATACAAGGAGGATTCTTAGTTTTATATATTGTGGAAAAACTCTGTTAACTGATTTGATTTGTTTTCATGTTTTTAGCCATGGGATTTTTTTCGACTTCATTTGTGATAAGAATAGCGATAACAGTGTGGAGGGAAATGCATGGGTTTTTTGCACTCATTTCCCGTTTGGGTTGGAGAAAGTTTTGGGTGCATTAGGTGACCTTATATATTATTTTGGATTTAGTCACAATACAACTATATGGAAAGCTATTGCTAGATGTTGGAGTTGGTTGGTACATGAATCATACTCCTTTACTTAAGTATTTAAATCTTGGGGAAAACTAATGATATTATTATTTTTTGTAAATTTCAGGTAAGTTCCTATTTTCTCTTGTATCTTGACTGGAAGTATGTAAGTAAATTCGAAAGAAGCTTTAAGCTTTAGAATATGATGGCGAGCAATTTAGAAGAATTCCATGCTACTTTCATCATGCAAGTGCTTGTCAACATATTATAATGTTCGAGGAAACACGGTAAGCCCGCAAGAACCAAGAAATTTGTTGAAGATTTTTCATGTTTTCATCCCTGTTCTGAAAAGCTTTTGTGTACAATTATATTCATTGCATTACGAACATTTCTCATCATTAGTTTGTGGGGTAGATAATGATACACCTTTTTGTAGACAAGGACGAAGGATCAACGGATCAAAATTCATAAGCGGTAACTGATTGGTTGTCAATTGGTTTGAAACTTGAGAGTTTACATGGAAGCGTTCCCCCTATGAGACGCTCCACTACTAAAATTATCTAGTGTATATTTCACAATGGAAAATAATAGGATAAGGGAAATAATGATAAAAGGGTGGGTGGCTCACTGTGGTTGATGATCCCAAAGTGACGTGACAAGTATGCTCCTGGTCGTATAGTTGGATAGACTGCTTTTTTTCATGTGGTTTCTAAAATCACTTTCATCATTATGTTTATCTCTACGAACAAGAGAGAAAATTCGTTTTTAATGATTCCATATTCCATTTTACTCGGGTCTGCATGATATGTACATTAATATGTATGTCTATTACATAAGTAAAAGTCTAGAAAGGCTATACCTTTTGTACCAATTCATATCTCACTTTAGTCCTCATAATGAATTTGATCGGAGGCTAAAATTCCGTCGTCATTCAAGACTCCAATGAATTAATTAATAATCCCTCCTTCTTCCCGCTCGCACATCAAGTGCATTATTCAACCGTTTGGATAACAAGAACAACGAAACCATGCCAGCACGGTGGCCATGGATCAATGAAGTTCTCTTATTTTCCCTTCGTGCTATTTTTTGTTTTGTTAGTGAAGCTTTTTTGGAAGCTCTATCAAGGGCTAGACTCAATAGCGAAAGAATGGAAAGGTTCAAAAAGAACATAGTCAAGGCCTCACATATGCAAACAATATAAAAAAGTAAAGAGTTACAAGCTACGTTTATATATAAGCAGACTTTTTGTAAAATCCACACATTTTTTATTCTCTTAAAAAGCAGGAGAGCAACTGTTTGCCAAACCAAAATTTCTATAGAGCTATACAAAATGTTTGTATACATTATATATGTGCTTTATGTTCTATGTTTATGTGGAGAAGGATCCATCTCTCGCCACCATAACCATCCACATTATCTGCAGCAGTCGTGTGTGTAATAATTTTGCAGCATAACAATAATCAAGTCAACCACGAACCACTTTAGTTGGTTTTCTCATATTTATATAGTATATATATATATATATATTACTCCTGCCCTCCACCACAGCTCGGGCTGCCAAACAGGAAGAGGAGAGGTAGGGGAAATAATGGGGTCCATTTTCACCCATCATCTAAATCACTCACCTACCAAAAACGGAACAGCACACATGTGTTTCTATCCACATAACCCAACGTTCTATTTCACTAGTGATATAAAATTTCGCTTTTATCCTTTGATGCTTTCTCCCTCAGAACCAAAAATATGAGCTACATCTTTATCATATTCGATTGTGTTGTGTATATCAGAAGATTGTTGAGCATAGGTTTTATCAACAAAAATAGCAACATAACCTATCATTCGTATAATATACTTATACATCGATTTCCTCTCAAAGTATACAATTCTCGTTTAAATCTCTTGTTCTTGCAGTTTACTAATTACACAAAGAAATATGAAACTAATTGACTACTGGATTCTTTATTTAGCCAGTCACAACTACGCCGCATCACCACTGAACTAGCACCTTCATTATAGGACAAAGGAATATTTACTAGCTGGTTTTACTACCGTCCTATAAAAGTAATGGGAATGATTTTGTTTAGATGTTGATAATGAGGAATGAGTTTGATACGCCCGCAGCTGTAAACTGCGGGTCAAGAAAAAAAACTATTCAGTATTTTCCATTTTCTCAACATTACAAACTTTCTGTTTTAGTACTCCTCATGTAAAGTGAAAACTGTTGGGAATTTAGGGATACACTTATATTTTAATATAATAGCTGAAATGGTTATGTTATATGGATTTACAAATCCTGAGATTGCATGTTGTGTAGATGACAGGGCAAACTTCCAAAAAAGTGGAGGCAACGAAAGGAGAGGAAGAGAGAGAGAGAGAGTAACTTGGCATTTTAACTTTTTTCCTTTCTCCATCCTTTCCCTCCATTTTAACTTCAGCCTGTTGACACTTTGCATAAATTTAGATTGGGGAAGACACTCTACTTATCTTCATGACAGTGACGTTTAAAGGGGCGCTTAAAAGTGTTTTTATTTACTCCAAACAACACTCTCCCACAATATATTTTGGAGAGAAAGCACAAAGCAATGTGCGTATGGGCATTCATGTGGACTCCTAAATGCTTTTCAACCATAATATATCAGAGTTGAGGATCTGAGTACATATTTTTCCCTCATGGTTCCCAAATGTTTTGTATTTACGTGTGTGTTTGTTGCGTTACGCTATGTTACGTGTATCATGGTAATTTCCATCCTTTTTTTGGCTCTTCAAAATATCTCCAGTGATGCCACGCACACTTCCCCGCTGTGGCTTTCCTCTTTAGCTAAAGTATGCTACTCTCCATTCCATTCAAAGTGGGAGAGAAAAAAGAGAAAATAAATGGGAAGGTCGAACTGTCTGATGTGGAGTTACAAAATGGCTTTTTACCATAAAAAGGAAAGTTGACAGCTTAAATGAATATTAAAGCAGAGAGAAAGGATGAGTCTTCTCTGCATTCTGAATATAGTGTAGGCATTGCATATGGACTAACGTTAATATATGCGTAAATGACACATTATATTGGATGGAGCCAACACCATTCATTCCATCCTTTAACTTTATTTTATATTCGTGAGTTCTTTCTAACTTTTACTAAGATGGTGGTGATAATGATCATTTGAATAATATTTTGGGTTGCGTTCAGTAATGCGCGTGGAAAAGGGTGCACATTTATCTCTCCCAAATTTATAATCATTATAGCAGCTAATAATTTACAAACTGGTAAGAGAAAAGAGCTGTCAATTCCACTAGTAGAAACAAAGAGCATAATTATTATGGTAGGCATGCAACGGCGGCATATGAACCGACTAATCGTAAGTAATAATTTTTATGGTTTGAATGGTTTCATTTTTGTGACCATGATCCAGTTACGTACACATGGTTGCAATGAAGAGCATGTGCAAGTATCCACCTCTTTATATTCATGACAGGAAAAGAGGTTATTCGTTGGCAGAAGAGCCGAGGAGCAGTGACAAAAAGGCCTGCATTCGTGTCACGCTAGACTAGGCCACACTCAGTGAAAATAATTTTGTCCGAAATGAAAGATATATCCAAATCGATATCATTATCGCTCACCATTAATGGACGGTGTTGATGGTTGTGAGTTGGATTGAAAAAATTGGACACCTAAGCATAAAGCGGATTTAGGCATGATGGAAATGAAGCTTTTAATTTTGCTACTCCACAATTGAAAGTAGAAGAATTGGTAAGTAATCAATTTCTAAGGTTACTTACCCTCCCATAATTTTGGAGATTGTAGGATATTGATTTAAATTTTATCAATGAATAAATAGGCTGAAATTCTATCTTAAATCTGGAAACATGATTTTCCATAACCGTTTTCATTGTGTGTTGGTTAGTAGGGCAAACATCGCGAAGGAAAATAATTACGTAATGTGAAATTTGAGTGAGTGTGCTTAAAAGAGGAGCTCAGCAAGTAGTGAGATTACATTTGTTGGAATACATTGCATTGGTGTGTATAGTCACTTTTAAAGTTTGCATAGGAAAAAGATTGTTTTCTCGAGTTTCGACATAATACACACTCAAAAACATACACACAACCAACTAGCAAGGCTAACAAGAGAGCTGTTGTCTCATTTTGGCGTAGCATGAATAATTTGTGAATACGAAACAGTTTTCTCGATTCCCGGACGTCCATATGATATTACATGCATTAGGAAACAAAAGACGTGGCTTCTCATTCTCCCATATAGACGCAATATAAGTACACACTTATTCACAATATTAGTTTAACAGGATCTCTTTCTCTCACACTCTCTATGCGTTTCCAGCTCTTTCTCTCTTGTCTGCATCCAGACTATGTACATATTTTTTACTCATGTTGCAAACCTGATTTTAATATGTATTTGAATATACTACTACGCTCAATTTTCATTTACATACGAAATATAAGCAAATGTTCCCGTCGCCGTCCTCTTGTTGTTGTATTTCCTTACCAAAAGCAAGTCTACCCAAAGTACTACTGGTTGGAAACAAAGGAACACAAAGGAAACGAACAAAAACATTAGTTGTGTGTACTTACGACATAGAATAATATGTGAACTTAGAATGGGTCTGGGTCAATGTATCTAAAGCATAGAGGAAAGTTACATGGGAGGGGAAAAATTCATACCTTATTTAATATTCATCTAATTTGGCGAAAAAATGTTTATAGTTCCTCAATTTCATCATCATCCTCGGTGAGTTGTTGCTGTTGAGAAGTTATGAAAAAAGAGAGGAAAAAATGAAGGTAAAACCCCTACTTGTGTCATAGTAACACGTTTTAGTATTAGATTATGAGCACTTTTAACTTCTCTTGGTAGTCTAGGAAAATAAAAAAGTGAGTGCCTTAATAATCCACATGCATTTTGTTACGAGAAAATGGCAGCACTCACATATATATCATGTATTTTGTTGTGTAGGGAAAAGTCATTTAGGGATATTTTAATCTCAGCGGGTTAATGTAAAATGCATAAAGCCAAGCGTTGCCCACAGGTAGACGAAGAAGAAGGGGAAAAGTTAAATGATGAGAAGCGTTAATAACTTACATTTTCCCAACTTTTCTACCCAGTTAATAGTATATGCACACACACATCCACATCCTTTATGATTCCCTTGCATTATGCGGGCAAGAGATGAAGCAGATGAAGAAGAAGAAGGGTGAGAGGATTTTGAGCAAAAGTGTAATTTCCTTCTAGTGGCTATTTTGGCTTTTTACTATGAGCATATAAGAGAGTAAGTGAATGCGTTATGGACATATATAGCACTGGGGGCTATACTTAAGCTCACGGACACTTTTCCACTAGTACGCTTTCTCTTCTTGTGTAAAACATAGGATGTAGTACAACGCAACAACTATATGGCGATCATCATATCATCTTTCCCTTCTTAAAAACATAATATCATCGGTGACGATGCAGAGGATGAGGGGAGATGGGTAATCCAAAAGCGAAAGTGAGACTAGGAGCTGCAGACCTTCTCACATTTCTTCCGCGTTCTCCTATTTCCTCGCCGAAAAAGGAAGAATGAAATGAGTTGAGCTGATGCTTTTTGCGGGGTGATGAAACTTGTTTGGATAGAAAATTTTCATCTGATCAAAGTGTTTCTTGTTGTCTTCCTCTCCCATTTTCTTTTCTTTTTCGCACTGGCCACCGTTTCCATTTATAATTACATATTCATACACTCTCACGCAAAAGAAGGATAATGTGGATCTTGTGTTTTGCGTTGCGTTATCTATTTAAAATTCTGTAGTTAGCAGGAGTAGCACTAGTAGGAGGAGGGAATGAGCAAGCAAAAAAGTGGAAGAAGTGAAGTGATGTTCAATGTTACATTTATTTCTTGAAGCCTATTTCTCCCTTGGGCTTGAAGATGACTCTCTCCCAACAATTTCTCCTTTCTTGGTCCACTTCTTTGTTCACATAGAATATTTTTCCACATCATATTCTCACTCTTTCTCTCCCTTTTCTGTAGTATACAAACATGACTATATAATATGTATGGCATGCATTGCATCATTGATGGTTAGAGAGCAAATAGAGGAGAAAGAAAAGAAATACAAGTTTTTTGGTACTGTCTCCTGATCCCTCTCCTTTCTTTCCACAAATGAATGCTAGAGAAAAAAACAAGTTATAAAAAAGGAGTAATTCATGAATTGTTAATCAGCTTCAAATATAAAATCTCCCTATTAAATTTCTCCATGTTAACCATATCAAATATCAGAAGGAACAAAGTATCTATGAAATATTCCATTTTATAAGCATGTATATGTGTTGCGTACTTTCCTGTGTGTATTTAAAGATATCATATTACATCACTCATAATATGCACGACGTCTCTCCGACTTCAAAGATGTTCTCTTATACTTTACTCTTTGTACTTATTGCTCTTCCCCACATTGTAATCTGGAGCAAAAGTATAAGCCTAAACTGCACCCGGAGCGCAGACAAGGGACTGAGAAAGGGACTCGTTATTATTATATTAATTAGTTAGTGCGTGCACACTCAGTATTTATTCATTAAGTTTCAGTTCCACTTCCTTCTTTCAAGGTGGGCATGATGGGGTGCTCATTAGCAAGCACATTTCATCATATTTCTTTCTTTCATCATAATCATTATCACCATCATTGCGTACGGAGCCAGAGGAAATATATAATACTGTGGAATTTAGAAGGAGAAAAGGATTAGTTTCATAAGGGGAATGAAATCAAAGGAGAAGCAAGCACTTGCACTCATTTCCCCATAAATTTCTTGGCTTTGGGATGATGATGATGATGATGATGAAGAGTAGGATCCGGAGGCACTCCACTCTCACTCTCTTTCTTATTTGTCGTCGTTGGGATAATAAAGTGATGAGGGTTAAAGTGTGAAGTTATTCTTGCCTCAAGTCACTGTCCTTCTCCTTTACAAGAGCGTCAACTTTCTTGTAGCCGGAAGTAGGAATGTTAAGGAGTTGATGGAATGGTAGGATGGTGCAAGCATCAGCTTTAATAACTTAAAATGATAAGCGGTAGTTTTATCATGTAAAGGGATTAATTGTTGCATTAATTGATTTTCTGGGCTCGTACAAGTCAATTTGCCCCATGCGAAGGAATACCTATTTTGTGTTTGTTCAAGCTGTGCACTCTTCTAACAAGTAATGCATTCCATAACTGTATATTCTTCCTCCTTTTATCATTGCTTGACTTGACTTACTAACTGGAAATCAAGCTGGAAATCATTTGTTGTAAGGAACTAGGGCGCCATCCACTGTTCGAATGTAAAAGTACTATGACCGTCGAACTAAATCGACGAAAGTGACTTGGGAGCTTAGAGAAAAAGCTTCAGCACCATCGAGAGAGATCTAAAGAAATCATTTCAAGTTTAAACTCGTTGCCTTTATTCCATATAGATGGCATGCTAACTTCAGTTTCTATTCAACTTTCACCTGGAATAGAAAGAACTTTATGGAGAAATCAGTCGAACCATCTGGTGAGCGTTGGGGCGTACCTGAATAGAAGTTAGAGTGTTTCTCGGTTTTCCTATGAGCTAAGTTAGAGGGGGAAAGCTGTTGATGCTTTCATTTTAATGTTACTCTGATGTTGAGTTAATGATTAGGCTAAATAAAGAGGGGACACAGGGGTTTTTTATTTCTTCAATGTAGAATGACTGCTGCTAATATTTTGGAGCATCTTCAATTTCGAAAAACCATATCCGTTCACACTTTGAGATACAAAGAAACCCGGCATATATTTCACCTAACTTTAATGCCAAAGTCTCTCTAACGCGCTTTATAAATTTAAATCACAAAAAAATGTTTCAAAACTAATCATGATTCGACTTGCTTTAAATTTTTACTTTCAAAGGTAGGTCGCTAAAATTAATTATAGAAACCAATTAAATGCCTAGCAAAATTAAATAATATATAGAAGATTATGACTTGTTGTTTTTTATAGAAAAAAGTGCTTCTAGTTGCATGTTTGCTCAGAATTCCATTACGTCCTTGTATATAATGCTCTAAACACGTGCGACTACTGAACTGGTGCCCATTCACTTTACCGTCTTTATATACCTATTTTTATTTTCTCCATTTTCCAACTTAATTCACTACATTTTCCACAAAACATGCTCAAGATTTGTTTCTTACCTGATCAATAACCAGCCTATACTGAAGCATTAAAAGGTAAACTCCTTGTTTCCTGCTTTGCTCACAGCTTTTCTTCACCCACAAAACTGTAAAAAGGAACGGATAGGAATGGACATGCACATAAATTGCGTAGCAATCACTTACTGTTCTCCTTTGAAAGACATGAGAAGGAAGTGGGTCATTGTTTTAGAAACAATCATTGGTATTGATTCTTTCTCTAATTCAATTTCCCCTTGCTTTCACTGTAATCATAAAGTATTTAAGGTGTCTTTCTTTCAGACTCCCGCTAACTAAGGACCAGTTTACAGAAAAAAACAGGGGAAATCACCACCAATTCCACACCTTTAATGACGTCAGCATAAATGGAAAAGTGGAGCGTGTGCAACCGTTCTTATTATACATATTTTTAGTAAATATCCTCAACAACAGCTTAACTAAAAGGAATAACAAAGTATTTTTGTCATTTGAGACGAAAAAATGAAGCTATTTGAATATGTATTACGTTAGTAATGTCAACAATTCAATTCACTGCAAAACAGAATTATTCATTTACATGGTAAATTGGCATTGATTTTTGAGCTGGTTGTAATTGAAATGAGCGACAAAATGGCGACATTCCAAACAAACCTTTTAATTTCTGAGTCAAGACGTCTTCACTAAAGTAAATTGGCATGATTACATAATATATAATTTGAAAAATAGTTGTATTCATATTAAATTCATCAAAAAGCTATGAAATTTTGTAACCTATCTAAAGGACAATCTTTTTCACGTTCACTCCCATTTTCCAATAGGGTTACTCAAACAAATCAATACTGTATATACATATATATATATATAGTTTGCAATTCCTATGCGCTTCAACTTTTTCTCCTTTATCAAAAAAACAGGTTTCTATATTCGCTTTTGAATACAATAATTTCGTAGTAATGATGCGTTGTTCCATTCAATCGTAAGACTGGTTCTCTCCTTCGTTTACACCAGCACCACCATCATCATCGTGTTTAGAATCAATTACATTTTGTCTGAAAACTCGCAAATTGACAGACAGGAAATGGTAGAATCGCATTTCCAAAAATGAGCTAGACCTTAATTGGCTGACAGGAATTGATAGTTTTGAACGGGAACAACAAAGAATGAAACGGTAATTCAACGTTTCTACTATAAAACGCACATAGTCATATTTATGCACTTTACCATTTACTAAATCATATTAAGTTCGTGGGTGACAAGTCAAACAAATTTTGCTGAGTTTGGGATAAGCTTTCATTCACAAATTTAGCTTAGAGCTGGCCATAAATGCATACAGTACCTGATACATAATTAGCGGGTGCCAACTTACACTCCTAATAATAATTTGTTTTATTGGTAATTGGTATATTCCATTCTCATAATCTGACAATGGTTTCTTTACTCCATTCAGAATAGGGGAATCTCACAATCAGGCTAATTTTTTTTGTAAGAAAGTGTGGTAATCATTAAGTAATTTAACCGATTCATGTATTTGAATACATTATTTGAATTCTCAGCCATGCCCCATCCTCCCCTTTATCTTTTCTTATCAGTTGATAGAATGGGAAGACAGGTTTTTATTAGCTAATGATACGAAGCTCGATCAATTTCTCGTGAATTGATGTGCGATGTGAGTGACGTCAAGGTAGAACACGTGGTCTCTATACAATGATATTAGTTTGATAGTTAAAAACAACCAAATGTATTCCCGTCTAGCCAACTGCACATTGGATTATTGATGGGCAGTCTGCAACCTCATACCTTTAGTTGGGCGGTTGCTAGATTGAAACATCTAGGAACGATATGGATTTCCAAGAAAAAAATGTAGGTTTCATGGTAATTTCCGAGTATATACTACGTCAGTATGCCTTTCCTGGTAGAGAACTTTATACGGTATTTGTTGCAAGTCACGTGAGTTTGTTTGTCCGACCCAAATAATAAGTTAGGCTTGTTTCCCATTTGATGGGGATGTAATGTGGCTGCTGCTGAAAAATATATTATGCAATTTAAGAGAAACGTACGTGCATGCATTAGAATACCACATTTTATGTACATAGCCTGTCTGGATTTTTTGGCAGGAATTTTAGCTCCATCTGCAGAATTTGGAAGGTGGCGTGGTGTTTGGCGGACGTATTAGTTTGGTGCATGTATGTATGTACTTCTAAATGTTTGTATTACGCTACTTTGTAGCTCACTACGGCTACATTATATCACGACGTATGAATGAAGTATGACTTGAATGTAACGCTGGAATAAATTACAAATCTTGTTGGCCAAGTCAGATTCCTCTTCTCTCATTTTTTCACTCTTTACCTTATCTACAGTAGTTGTCACATTAAACTGGGGGGGAAAAGTCAATGTATCTTGTGAATTTAGGGGGTATAACAAGACGATGAAGATTAAAGTTTATGTCTCTCTTTTACTCTCGTAATTTTTTAATGGATAATGCCAAAAGTAAGTTTGCAAAGGAAAAAGGAAAACTTTAGGTACTAGTTATGTATGTGGACGATGTATTCATGGTTATTTGCTTAGGATAAAGAGTGAGAGAGGAAGAGAAAGAGACTATTTTCTGGTTCCAAAATGCTAACTCCTAAATGCCAAATTTGAAATAACAAGCAGAATGTGACCATCTTTATGAACATGGCTGAAAACGGATGCCCTTATGAACCTGGAACATAAATGTGTGCATACTACATATACATCACCTATATGAAGGAATTACTGGGGGAACGTAGGAACATGCTATATGGAGAATCATATGCAGGTGTGTGTGTCTAAGCTGAACTACTTCACAAGCCAAATTATAGTTTCCCGATAAAATTAGGGAAATAGTTTTGTGTTATTGAGTTTTTTGTCGTAAATATATTTTGGCGAATTTTAAAGGTGTGCAAAGTAAGTGCCCATTAAATGACGATTATCCTTAAAGCACAAATGTCATCGTCATGACAGCTTCAACTGGCTGATTTGGTTGGGCGATGGGGTCGCATGAGTAAAACGCATAATATGCTACTCACTAGCATGGCATGACCTCTCATTCAAAATGAAGAGTTGACAAACTTGTTTAGTTAAAACGATAAAAGATGTCTTACATTTCGTGTTCTCATTTGGCATTTTGAACAGAAGCTGTTAGCTTTCTGTTTTGAGAGCATATAGCGTAAAATTATAACAATTTCTTGATAGAACAACCAGTTTAAATAGAGAGTAAAGGTCATTTCGATTTAAACTGTCTCATGTTCATACTCGCAATACGACCACCAACCACACCATCATATTATTTCAAATAGAACAGACGAAAAAAGTATATGCACTTATCCGTATGTAAATGATATAGTTTGGTTTGTGGAGAACTTTTTCCTACAGTAACTATGATGACGGGAAGGAGGGAGAAAAAAAAAATATGTTATGTGCAATGTTTAAACAAACACTGTGAGCTTAGCACTCACTTTCACATCCATATACATTATTTTTCTTAAGAACCAAAGTAAATTTAGACAGGAGGTACTGTCGAGATATAACATGGGATTTCATGCTACCTAAATATTTCCTATATAGGTTTGAATAGGAGCATAATATGTATGGAAAATTCATGCACGAAGAAGTCAAGTTTTTAACATGCATGGAAAAAAGGGTTTTATACTTGTGGTAAGCTCTTTTATTTTTCGCTTCTAAGTATGCACATATACATGCATGTAACATTTTGAAAAACTGCAGGCGTCGTGATCCATGGCGAAAGAGCTTGCTGCAAGTAATATACAGCATTAAGGTGAAAGTTGTCTCTATATGCTAGTCTGCCACTATTAAGCTTTGTCCTCGATTCCTTTTCCAGTGCACCTTGCGATAAATGTTCGCTTGCTGTGCTCATTTCCCCTCTCTAATTCAGCTTACTTTTCCCAGTTTAAATACAAAAACTTTGATATTAGAAAACGATTGTTATACGCATATTACACAGGTAAACATATATATAGGCCGACACGGTGAAAGTCATGAACTAATGTAACTTGCTATTTTAATTGAAATTCTGGCTTTCAATTAAAATTTCATGTAGAAATCCGAACAAAAAACAAATTGAATGCCATTTTTAAGATTGTTGAAATTAAAAATTTATTCCTCATCTAATAAATGGATGTAACGGTTGACAGTTTATTAATTGCTATTCCTCAAAATTAAACATTTTTTCTATATAAACAAAGGAAATGCATAGCAACTCTAAATATTTTCCTGCACAACACAGTAATCGTTAGTTTATTACATCCAATTGTATCTTGACGGTAGAAGGAAGTTGCCCATAAAGAAAACAGTTAGTAGAAGAAAAAAACTATCTTTATTGCCAATAAAGAGTACATAATACATACGCAACGATGTGCGAAAAACCCTTTCAAATCGGTTCTCAGACATATGTACAATATGATGGTTGTTATTAGTGTTATTTGGACGAATTGAGTGTGGTAGTAATCCTTTTGCTGTCATCGTCACTCATTAATTGTTTTTGAATTTTTTATGAAACAAATTCATAATAATTGTGTTGGGTAGGGTCAACTAAAAATGGTAACAGATAATGGCAATTGTGCCCCTTATTTCTCACCACCAACGAGCCTACACCTACATTACTTAGAAATCCTATAGAAAATTGTAAATGTTAAGAAAAGTGTAGACGTTGATTTGACTACTTACTAAAACAGAAAGGAAATGCGTGGTAAACCCACCGTACCAACGTACATGACTAACAATCCATGAAATATATTGATATATACAATTCAAAATAAGAACGTCTGACCTGACGTCGTTGCGTCGGTATTTACACATATGAGGAAAAGAAAATTTAAGATTGGAAAACATGCTCGTTTCCACACGTTTTTTCTAGCCCAATATGTAAATAAATCTTTTCGTGATATAAGCATATATATATAGTAAGGAAACCGAGACTGGTAAAAAGGAAACATATATTTTGTGAATTCATATAAGCTTTCGTGACCTAGCCATGTGATGTGGTGTGTAGTAAGTCACAACGAGAAGTTAAGATCTTATCGAGATCCGAGACCTGAAAATCGCCAAGAAATGGTATAATACAGTGGTCCATGGAGAGGCACGTTAAAAAATTGTTAAAATTCATAGCTAGAAGGTTAAACTATAATATTCATGTTCGGAGGAAAAGAGAGAAGAAAAACCGCACGTTTCTTTCTGTCTCCATGTGCATGTTCATGCTCCCTGTCAAATATCTCCCACTTTAGTTTATTTCGTTTTTATTATTCCAAACAAAACATTTGGGTACGATATATCAGAGGTATGCATTGCTTCTATAAATATATTTATGGTTTTACTGAAACATGTTTGGTAATCCGTAAAAAATCCTGCTTAACTGATAATACAGGTAATATAGGTTTATAATAATCCATGAATTTTTTAATAAAACATTTTTATGCTTCGTAACATGTTGGTATTTAGTTTTATATTGACACGAGGGAAGGAAGACTATGCATGTGATGAAACTAAAAGTATCGATTCTATAGCAACACTAAAAATACAATTTTCAACAGTAAAAATCAGAGTTGCTTTCATAATGCTTTTAATGTTGTTGCCTTTAGTTGGATTATTGGAGTCAAGTACAAAACCAGTATTAAAATTGCGAGCTTCGTTTTCTTACCGTTAATTTAAAAAAAAGTAGTTTTACGAGGATTCTTTAACAGAAAGGCCACAGTAAAGAGTTTAATTTGAGCGGGGTGGCTGGCTGTTTTGAGACTGACCTCCACCCATAATATTATTGTGCTATTGGTGGTGCTAGTAAAAGAAGTGAAGTGAGTCACTCACTTTTTGAAAAGAAACGACGACGAGAGGAGGCGAAAAGTAAACAAAATAAGATGTGTCCCTATAATAATATTCTACTTTATGTACTCCACTTTCTACCTACTTTTTTATTAGGAGCTGGGAAAAGTGGCATGTTACGGGAATGAGGACTAGAGCTGCTACGTACACACACACCACACGGTTTGGGTTTCGTTTGAGTGTATTCGAGAAGTTAACTGGAAAAAGCGATTATCTACCATAAAGTTAGAGGGGCTCATAAAATTTTAAAATCGGTGTAGATAAGGCATGCTTTAAACGTCCTTGTTTTTCCAAAGTATGTAAAAGTTGGTGGCGAAAAAGCGTACATAGTTTTTACATATATATTTATATTAGAATTCTACTTTGCTTCCTATTGTGTACAGTACATACATAGGCCACTTTTGAAATTAGTTTTTAGTTGAACGTGTTCATTTTCATGTTCCCAAGCTTTGAGCCGAGTTCCACTTTTGTTTCAGGAGGGATAGTTGATACTTGTAGTTTTGTAGTCGGAGCATTACTTATGTACATAGATTCATAATTTGGGCTAGTAGTTGAGATAAAGTATATAGTGAAGGTAATTATTATGCTATCACACACATTATTATAGTGTGTAAGACGACTTTTCCCTATTTTAGGTTTCAAACCTGTTTAATAAATAGTGAGTAGAGGCACATGACTACCTAAAAATGGATTTAACATTAGGGTAACAAGCTGACTTTCAATCAGTTGGCTGAAAGAGCAGCTGTTTTGTGCTTGAAATACACCCCTTTTTAAACTAATGACAAATAATTTCTCCTTTCTTCACCATTGTGATTGTGAGTTGAGTATGGAGTTGTGGAAATCCAAATACCATACATGATTGTGGTTGGGAGCCAACAGAATTGCTAGTTTGAAACGATCATCCTACAAATTAAGAAAGGTTTCCATCCCGGTGTCCAGTTCCAGTTGGAGTTGGCCATTTTGAGTTTTATCATAACTCAATCTGAATTGAAACCAGTTTGCGGAAAATATATTAGTTGATGAAATTGCCAAAAAGAATCAAACGTGTCCTACTTTTTTGGTTGCCAAATTTATAAATTATGTAATAATGAAGAGGTACCATATTGCAAAATTTTTATTGCGGCATGAAACTCGACAGATAAAATCTTGTTCATTATTTGAACGAATCGTACTTCGGCAAATCATAAACATATTCATAAGGAATTCGATGGGTATTCCTACCGTCAAATTTTAAATTTGCATTTTATTTGCACATTTTAGCATTGCAAAATTGAGAGCAGCATCACGTCTTTAACCATCGGAACCACTTAAGATCAAACGAAACTCATCATCGTCTTCCTGTTTCCCATTTATAGTCCAAAATTATTGCATATAATATTGTATGTCTGTCATATGAGAAGGTCAGGCAAATGTGGGACGATCTCATGAAGATTTCAGAAATACATATAATGTTTTATCATTCGAATGATATCCTTTTCCCATTCCTACTCAGTTTTACGATATGAGCTCAAGTTTTATTGGCATAATATTTGTCATCAAATACTATCCAACACACACTAGTTTTTCAGCACCATCATATCATCATCAACATCACGTAAACCATATTTCTCCTCATCCAACTTTTTTGACAGAAGGCGGGTGGTACAGCAAATGCATGTTTGTAGTTTCACTCCCCAAAAAGATGACTTTCAACTTTGGACACGGGACGCACACATACAAAGAGGAGTACGTGGATGTACACACATGCTCGTTTCTCAAGAGAAAAAGGTGAAATGCTCAAGAAAGCATTTTTTTCTAGAATGCATGTAAAAATCCAAGCCCGGTTGTGAATAGTGAATAGACCATGTTTTTATTTGTGTCACATGCATTTTTATAATGTATTTGCATTCCGTCTTGACACGTTTCCAGTTGTTGTGTAGCGAACACACACACATACACACAATTTTCTTGGATGGATTAGTTTTCCTATCTACTTTACTTTTATACATAACTTTCTATATTTAAGGTCAAGAAAGAGTGGTACCTATAAAGTGCTGCGAGATTTCTAGTATTTATAAAACCCCTTACTTTGAAGGTAGCTACGATAAAAGCAAGAGTAAAAAAAATTGCTGGAGAATTGGCTCAGCTCTAGTAGCTTTTGCAGTAGTGAAGTGAAAGCCAAAGTGTTTCACTTCTTTTCTTTCCTTATCCCATTCCTCTTGGCATGATGATGCATGCCAAAGCAAGCTTATACCAGCACTTCTTATATATTTTTTGTGCGGAGAGGAAAGACATATCATGATAATATTGGGAGGAAGATAGTTGGATTTTTGGATATTGTAGAAGAATGTAGTACCTCTCTTACCATTTTATTTTTTGTTGAGTGGAATGATATGCATAGAGATAAGGGAGAAAGAGAGGGTATCATCTTGCGTAAGCCAAGTGGGAGAAGAGTGGAAGAGAAAGAGAGAGTGGAAAAATCAAAGTGGAAAGTATGGCCACTCTTGGGAATACATGAACCTTTATTATGTGATCGTCTTGTTGAGTTATATTGAGAAGAATAAAAAACCCTTTAAAAACCTGGGTGATATTATATTACTTAGCTCAAGCCTTGCTCACAGATAGATGGATGGTGGTGGTGTGTGTGGTGGTGGTTGAGGTAGAAGATACAAAAGATGCAACTTTATTTCTAAAAGGGAACAAGTAGATAATCCATTTTTCCCAATTGGAAGACACACCACTTATATAGGTACATTGGTACAATGCACGTGTGTGCATTACATTACATTACTTACATTACCAGAGAAAATGGATGTAGATTGTAGCATGCCACAAGGAAATATTTCCTATTATCCATTTTATACATTCGTACTTGTCAAGCGAGCAGATCTTGAGGAGAAAAGAAATGTTCACATGAGCTCCTTGCTCCTACTACAATGAGAGGAAGAGAGAGAAAAGGCTCGAGTGAATTTTTACACATGTTCCTATCTAACTATGTGTAGTTGGAGAAGAAGAAGTAGACTTCAAACAGGGAAAGTCATTCCAACCAACTGTGTCCGGATTCCCATAAATGTAGAAATTGTTCTGAATAACGCATTCATCTCTCTCCTTCTCTCTCTCTCTCTCTCTCTCTCGCTTGCCCTATCCCATTTTATGGGAGAGGTTGAATGAGAGAGAAGGTGAAATATTTTATTTAGTTTAATACTTCTTCTTCCTCTCACAAGTTTACTTACCTTTTGGTTTCCGTCTTGTGAGAGACTTGACAGATTCAATGGTTTCCATATCACTTTCGAAAATATATGGAAGGGATGCCTATTGATAGATTCCAATTATTATGTATGTACAACTGGCTCCAATCGAGTGGAATTGGTTTTTATTTCAAATTTTTATGCAGAATATCTTTTTATTTTCTAACAAAAAATGGTCAAACTTTCTCTCTTTTTGGTATTTGGAGTGGAACGCTTCCAGAACGAGGGGAAGGGAGAAAATAGCCTAACCTCGAAGAAAATTTGTTGGCTAGTTGTAATTTCCTTGTTAAATTACTACTTTGAGTCTAAATGGCTTAATGTAATTACTAAATCATTCACAACTTTTCCCTCTTGATGATCTCCTCATGAAATGGGAATGAGAACTCAGCAACTTTTTGATCAGCACGAAGTTAAAAAAACACACACTCTCACACATTCGTATATCACATCAACATTGGTTGCATATAGGTACATACGAAGCTCCGTGTTTAGTGAGAGAGTTGGAGGGAGAGGAGGAAAAAAATGCTGCGTGAAAAAGTGCAATAAATGTCAAGATGATGGTAAAGTAACGTTATAGTAGCCAAGTTTCCCCATTATCCAATAACAATTTTTATTGCAAGTTCTTACTATTTCTGCTACACCATATACATAGAAACATAAGTACAACATACCCTATAACCCACATGCCATCCGCTGCTATATACCACATATTTTCCTCATGCTACAGTTTATATATTTATATACATTTTACTTTTTTGTGGGTAAGAAGACAAACAAGATTTTGTTTAGTTGTGGGGAAAGAAATTGTATGGATATAATATCGATTGGAATTTTAAATGCATACATTGTCTATTGTACACTTAAGAAAATACTCGTACGTGGTTTGGTTTTCATTGTATATTTTGGTTGTGTGAAGTGGTTTTCTGTATTGTACAAAGGTTTGTACAAGATTTCTTTTATAAAACAAATTTTTTATTTTGTCCAACCATATCATCGCTCAAGAGTTGCAACCCAATGAATATAGATGAAGGGCACTGCTATTCTTTTTCCCCATCACTATCATCATCTCTTCATTGCGGTGATGACTGGTGGAGAAAGAGAGAGAAAACAAGTGGGCTGTCATTCTATCCTGCTATTTCCCTTTATAAAAATTCATCTTTTCTCCGTCTCGCTGGTGTGATAGGAGACAGGCGTCGTGCTCCGCTCCCCACTAAAAAATGTACAACAAACAAGGACGGCAGTGGAGAGACGTGGACGGGGGGCTCAAGTGAGCAGACTACATTCTTCCTCTCATGAATATTAATGAGCGCTAAGTACCTTGTTTGCGCAGTGATGACAAGAGAAAATGACCTTAACAAGGGAGGAAATGCTTCATAAAATGGTTGACTTGACTCAACATCATCATCGATGACTGGATCCTCAGACCGACAGACACTCGCTTTCTCTGCGCCCACTCGACTTTGTCAAACTCACACTTTGTTTTTACCTCTGTCTTGCTTCACTTTTTCAAGATTTTTCCCTTTTCCTAAAAATGAAGTTGAAGTTGAGCATAAAGATTATTCCCAAGGTTGCTAGTTTTTGGTACTTTACTTTCTTGCCAATAAAGTTTCCAAAATAATAATTACTATTATGTTAGGAGAGTGGACTTGGAGTCCATATGTATATATAGGAATGGCACTAAAGTTACACAAACCGGGAAGACTAGAAGGGAATGTCACTCACAAATCTATGAATATTTTTCCAGTCTTTCTCTCTCTCTACATCTGCATTATAGAATGTGTATACAACACTATAGTTGATGCATTATGTATCTCTCCCAACTGTGCGTTAGTTTTCTACGATCCGTAATAAACGTTTAAGTATGCAGCCAGTTTTACTCTTGGTTGCATATAATATTCTATAATATTCTATACAGTTGCAATACCTACTTACTTAAAAGGAAAAGAAGGAGTGTTATTAGGTGGAGTATGAAATGAAAACCGCATTCGACACATTTTCCTTGTCTTGTCTTGTGTACTACCAAGACGAAACTAACCTGGAGTTGGCCTTTACGTTCACCCTGTCTCTCTCTCTGTCTTCTCTCTTGCCAGCAATTGCAAACTTTTGGGAGGCTAAGCACGTTTGTAACCTCTTTCGTGGCCCGTTTGCGTCTTCCGCTTTTTCCTCCTTTCCTCCTAGCTTGTCTGCTGTACCTACCTTGGAAAAGTATGATTGCTCCAGTCATCATTATTACTATTACACAATTTTCTTACTTTTCCTTTACACTGTGATGTCAGTCCAACACTATATATAAGCATAGTACTATATGTGGAATATATTTAAGTGCCACTGCAATATTTTTCCTTAAATATCAAAGGCAGCCTATAGTAGGAGCTCAGCTAAAGTAAACCCTTATAAATCTTATAAAATAAACATTTCAGTTTTTGGTCGCTGGTCGATATCGTGAGAGTGAAACTTGAGAAAGAATAAAAATGGTGAATTTGACAGGTTTCGCTTTTCGCTTCAAGTATTTTCAAAATAGAATTCGTGATAATGCGTGGAGTTTTTGATATTTATAATAAACACGTTTTAAACTTGTATTTCTTATCATAACTGGTAAAGTTGTAAATATATTGGAACATCAAAAGATAACGAAAGGTATGCGTAGAGAAAAATGGTGTATTGATGTTCTTAGCATAATTTAAGTCTTCCTTTTCAATCCTGTGCTTGAGCATGTTTCCTATGTAAAGTTTGTAGAGAGGCGAAAACGACTAGTATAAATAGCGAGTTTTCTTTGGGTGGAATACACGCTTCAATATTCTCTGTGGTGGTTAATGCTGTGGTAAAATGTCATAACTTGGAGGGAAGAGATGATCTTGTATGGGATCAAATATTTTCTGCTAAATTTACTTCCATACCACGACTATCTTGGTCATCATGATCATCGTCCACACTAATTCACTTTTGGAAGGAGAGATTCGCTAGCCAAAAAGCCCCTCTATGCCTACTTTTTTCATGTGTATTCATCGCAAATTCTCTAACGATTTTCCCCTCGTCTGTACTTTCTTCTCTTTTCAAGAAGTCAAGTTTGAGTGTCAGAGTTTAGCCTAGTTTTTATATGGCTTTGTTAACTCTGTACTGTCCACCATTTTCTTAACTGAATGCTGCATTTGATACACATTGACCATGGAAAGCAAGATTCTTGTAAAGGCAACCTATGTAAAATTACTACTAACATTTCAGCCTGCTATATTGGTACAATGCAACTTTTTATTTTGCACATCAATAGAATAGAATAGAATCTTTATTTTAGTGTTAATTGGTATCAGTTGCATTTACAGCAATTGGTCTCCCTACCATAACACTGAGCACCGACAAGATTGTCGTGTGTAAAATCATATCAAAAAAACATTAAGTATCCAATAAGAGAACCATATCTAAATATAACAATATGAGAATTTAAGTACACATTAAACATTAAGTTACAAAATGGCCGTTTCTGGTTTCAATAATATGGTCAGTGCATTGGCGTATAAAAGTACCATATACTACATCAGTTTTTGGTTTCAGTTTTTGTACAAAGGAATTCCAATTATTAATAGCACACCATTTCAATGAATTCTTGTAACATTTTGAGTTGAATCGTGGCACAACCAGTCTGGAGATTACATGTTCCTGCGTGGATCTACATCTAGATTTAGTGAACCATTCACTTATCATATATTGGTTTTACAAGAACTTTGATAACGAACTTTAACAATGACAATTTACGTCGTTCAATAATTGTAAGCAAATCTAGGTTAACAAATACTTCACGTATTGTTTTTTCAGTATTGAACTTTGATTAGCTTTCTACGTTTAATTAGTGATTTCGCAAAGAAAGTCAACAGAAACCTATTAATTTTCGATTGAAGTTTCTGAAGTTGACCTTGTTCCTGGATTGACCAAACGCTAATAAAATAGTCTGGAATACTCATCACATAACAAGAGATAAATGTCTTCACTACTTTTGGGCTAAAAAACCGCTTAAAACTATACATTCTACTCAACGCTGTGTTCATTTTTACTAATAATCAACATGGCAAGCGTTAAAATGGCAAATTTGTGTAAATCTTCCAAAAATTTTAATGTATATTTTCGAAACGCGAAACCAAGTATAGTCTGTTCATGAAAATCTAAGGATTTTACAGCTGAGCAATTCGTTTTAGAAAAACAGTTAGAATTTAAGATACTTTAATAGAATTTACAGCAGTGTGGATAAGTAATGAAACAAGGAGTCAATCGTGTTGCCTGTATGAGAAGACAAGTGCGATTTAACGGTAAAGTAAAGGTATATGAATGCTTAAGAAGTAAGCACTTTATACCGTCCACGAAATGGGAATATTAAGAGATCACGGTCGATACTTTGAGTTTACCTTTGGAAAAGCGGCATGTGAGCTCTCTCAGTAAACTCAACAGCTTCACTCTCAGTCTCAGCACAACTGTAAGACTATATCTCTACTTAATAGTTTGTAGTCTGGAACAATGTCATATTAATTGAACTTGGGATTAAAATGTGCAGCTAAAACACTCCTGTGCATTCCTATCATGCCAAGAAAAGTTTGGGTAACTGCGGTCTACTCTGGTGTCTAGTGGTTGGGTAGCTAGGTGGGCAAGGTAATTATGAGTAAAAAGTAGCAAGAGAAAGTGATCTTTTCCATCTCTTCCACCATGAGCACCACACAATGTAGCATATGCTGGCCTAGCATCACTTAAGCTAGTTGGTGGACTACAACCAATGATTTCGTCCTTATGGCACCCGCTTTAAGGGGAAAATAGGAGGTGTATGGTAATGATAATCGTCGTCATAATAACCAGTTCCATATAATTTCTCTTTTTACGTCCTCCTCTTTTTCTCCTTATGCACAATCAGTACAATCCTTTTGAATCATGTTAACTACCTCAAAGACTATATTACTGGGTTTGTAAGTATGATAAAATGAGGAGGTTAAATGCCACTAAACGGCGAGTTACTGTAGGGGAGCAGCTGTGAAAAATTGGGAAAATTATTAGTTTTTGGTGATGTTCTATGATGCTTGCGTATCTACTTACATGCGGGTTTATGGCAAATTAAATGCTTGCTAAAAGACTGTGTTATGTCTTATCGAAGGGAACTACGAAACGGAGTCCTACTGCATTCTTAAGAAAAACGTTAGTCTTCGAGAAATGTTTTGGAAGCATTTGCCAAACATAAAAAGTATTTCATATGAATTGATCACGTCCATTTAAACGTTACCTTTGTCGTATCAACGAATCATCATAATCCTCAACGAAATAACTAATTTAATAGGTTATATACTTGTTCCATGTATGATTCGCATGAGTAACCCTATAACTTTCAAGAAATTTATGTATGCTTTATTATTTGGGAACGAGTGCTTGAAGTGAGTTGATTTAATTCTCATCCATTTTTTGTGAGAAGCGATGAACTGTATTATGCTTTGTGTTTGGTAGATTTGGAATTGGAATGGAAAGGTGTGCTTGCGCTACCAAACCATCCTACATCGGAGACAGTGCCCATGGGCAACATTTTTGAATTGGACCCATTGGCATTCCTCCCTCCTCTTTATAACTTTCCTTACTTTTCATGAACAAAAAGAGTATCACGTGCGGGTGAACTACATGCGAGCAAAATGTGCTTATGCATCATTCAATCCAACTGCGTTAGAAACTCCCGTTTTATGAGCCCATCTTATCTTATCATAAGAATACACTAGTAACACACCAATTTTGTATGCTCTTTTGTCTCTCAATTTTTTTTGCAATAGAAGTGGCTAATGTAAATGATCCCGTTTACGTCACGGTGTGGATAAAAAGACACTAATAATATTCATCATAATGTCATATTAATATGCGCATTTTCGCAAGTCACAAGTATTTTGAAGGTAACATTTAACAGTGTTATAGAGTACTTACAAATGCAACGATAGGAACATCGATTTTTATTTATTTCAGTAAAAACATTCATTCAGCTGGGAATGTTACATTTATTGGAACGAGGTCACTTATCCGTCCTGTCTTATTTGAAGTTGCTGTAATAGCCCCCCTCATCAAATTTTTATACTAATGCACCGCAGTCAACGGAGGGCATTATTACTTACACGATTGATGGGTGGCATTATGATTTCTCCTTTGAAACTATCCAAACGTGATTTTGATTTGCCAATTTAGACTATCCACTTCCTGTCTAATCGTTCCCTATGAAATCAATCAGCCTGTCAGATCAAATGATTGAACTATCATATTCTTTCATCTCCGATTCAGCTTGAAGGCTCGAGTGCAGTTTGTTACGTTATCCAATAAATTCATTCTCTCATCATTAGGGATATTGGGTTTGAGCTAAATTTTTATCAATTTGCGCATGTCTATTTTCCTTCTATAATTCAGGGACTGTTCCCATTTTGCTTTGCCATTTCTATTGCTTCAGCGTGAAGAGCAATAAAGAAAAAATGGGCAAATCTGTAAAGACAGTTTGAGTAAGTTTGTTTCAACTGTATCTAATCTAATAAAGTTAGTCACTTAGAGCTATGACAACGTCATATCACTAACATATAACATAATTCCTGTCTTTATTCTTTTTCTACTCTTCCCTTCTCTCTCTCTCACTCTCTCTCCTTCCCAATCTTTATTTTCGTCAAAAGCTTATCTACGCATTTTCCTTTTTTTATAGTTGACTGCTTGACATACATCTTCGAGGAAGAATATAGAGCTTACATATATGGCTGGTGTGGATGTGACTAAAAGACTTGAAATCATGTAGCCAACAAAGACATTCCATTTTCTTTCCCTTTTGTTATATAATATAAAACATACCAAATAAAGTAGAAACAGAGAGGCGAAAGAATCAACTGTGCATATTGTCTCTAGCAGGAAGCAGGACAGCTACTTATGTAAGATTTAATAGAGTGCATCAACTTGTCTGTCCGTCCGTCCATCTTTGTTCTCACTGTTAAAGTATACCTTTAGGACTTCCGGGATGAAATGACAGGCTTTGTCGCGAGGCTGATTATGGCCTCAAAAGACAACAAAGGGAAAGTAGGCAATTCTCCTAATTTCCTTCTAGCATTGCACCTTATTATAAAATGCAGTTGCTTAACCTGTCAAGTCGTCAAGTGATTAATTAATTGTGTGGCATTTTCCTTTTCATCAAAGGCAAGTGCTGATGCCACATGTCTGTCAATGTTGTTATTGAAGTTGGAAGTTGCATTTTGGAAGAGGCTAGAACAGTTGAAAGATAAGTCCCTTGAAGGTTAAAAACTGTCATTATCATTCTACTTGTTAAATGAAAACCGGAAGACAAACAGTATTCCGCTCCTTGCTCATATACGATTATAGCAATTTCCCAAACACGTTTTATTTTTTTCATTCCCTTATAAAAAAGTATTCCTTAAAGAAAGTATTACATTTTTTTCTTTTGACGGCGGCACACCACAAAGAAAGTGGATGAGGAGGACAATGAATGAAAAAGAAAAGTGGGTTGGTTTGCTTTGCTTGGTGCAAACACTGATTGTGAACTAGACAAAAAAGTCATAGGAGGAAGAAAAGAGCTGCACACTTGCCTTTATGTATCATCTTCCACGTTTCACTACACTTGTCTGACTTTGCTCGTTGTCTTTTGCTGGTTCAACAGTTTTCAAAATGGGATGACTTCATTGTTCAGTAATAGATACGTTCTTGCTTGGTTGGTATGGGTTTATCGCAGTTTGGTGTTGGTGTTGGTATGGGGCTATCACTTTGAAAGATCTTTCTTAGTTTGATGCTTCTCTATTACTACCTGCTGACTCTTTACCCCGATGCAATGATCTTTGTCTTTCTCTTTGAACTAAAAATATCCAGTACAATTCCTCTCCCTTTGTCTTGGTGAGCAATGCATGGCCATTTACTCACCACGAAACTTTGCCTCATGTTCTGTTATTATGAGTTATTACCTTGAGTAAAAAATGAAGTTCCCCAGCCCTTTACTCGTTTTATATCATCTATAATCTACTTAGCTCTCGTTTTCCCTTGGATTTTCCATTCTGAAAATCAGGGCTGACTAGACTACATTGATAATTTTATTGATTTATATGAATGTACAGTCATGCTTATGATTTGATATCTAGTTACATTCAATGCAAGGGGATAGATAAAATGCAGCTGGAGATAGCAAACGACCTGAAGTTTGGAGAAAGATGTTACTTTTTTTAAACATTGTCAATATTTTTTAGGAAAAGCAAACAAGTTGAATAGTCGAGACATGAGGTATGAGAATGAGATGGAGAAGAATAAATACAATTCTTTCCATTTAATTAATTGCGTGACAGACACACTTTCAAGTTGTGACTAGCACGTGCAAGTCAGGGTGATTTCACTCTACATCATTTGACTATGAAGTGTATGATGAGTCAGTTGTAAAAATAGAGGAAGGAGTAGGATTAGAGTTAGTTTTTAAAAAATGAGAGGAAATAGGCAAAGGATTCCTTTGATAGCTTGAAACTTACATGACTTGAGTGAAAACTACATGACAAGGCTTTATCACTGAGAATTGTTGGCAAGTTTCAACTCTTGTTCCATTCCATCATAACAACCTTTATATCTACATTTTTCTCTCATTCTCCCTTTCCCTAAATAGTTTTTTTCCATAGCGAAAGAAAAAGAATATCGACCGAGGGGCGAGAAAGAGAGGTAAAAAAAAAGTTCAGTTAGGCGAAGATCAAGCAAACTAATTTCAGTTGACAACTTAAGAAGATAAAAAGCAGGGAATAATCATAGGAGTAGTAGAACATGGCAATACAGCATTATGGCTCTCGGCACAGTTTCTGTTCCATGGCTACCTAACCGTGTACCTGCCTTTCTACCTGTCTCTACTAAATTACATCTCGTGTAACTAAAGAAAAAAAGCAGGAGAGAATAGG
This sequence comes from Orchesella villosa, assembly GCA_036850725.1. Classification (NCBI taxonomy): domain Eukaryota; kingdom Metazoa; phylum Arthropoda; class Collembola; order Entomobryomorpha; family Orchesellidae; genus Orchesella; species Orchesella villosa. Next base: position 49,793 of record JAANSM010000018.1, on the reverse strand, counting down.
TTTTCATCCAGAATAAAAAATTGTGTAGTCTGCATGCACATTATTAGCAAGCATATGCCACGAATAGTGTTTCAGCATAATACTAGTAGTTGATGAGAAGGTTGCTTATATTTTTAGAAGGATTTGCATTTGCATGCATCCACGTTTCCGAGAGAAGGAAGAGAGAAAGAAAAAGTGCAAAGAGCTGCTCTCGTCTCGTGTTAATAGGGAACACATGCTTAATAAGTAAACTAAACTTTTTTTACGGCGGACATCATTCTTTCATCCCATCTCAAACCTTCCTTTTCCCGTTGCCATGTAAGAGTGTAGTTATATTTATGTATATTTGTGAATAATATACATGATACGCTTCTTTACTTCCGATTTCCTCTTCCCGACATTGTCAGCGACTGCACCATGATAAATATTGGGATGATGATAGACACGCATGTGAACTTGGAATCAGATCAGAATCGACTCAAAGATGAGAGTACACACACAAACATACACACACACAATCATGCTTGGTTATAGCTACGCACATACCCGCTTACAATCAGGAAGGAGTAAGTTTGACAAGAAAGAATGTTCCCGTTGATGGTGATGATATTCAAGATTTTCTCTGCAGAAAAAAGGTTGAGATTATGGAGGAAGAATGAAAAATTGGAGTTTGTACTGGCTCCGGCTCTTCTTCCTTTTGTGAGCTTAGTGATCAGTTGGATATCTACATTTTGGTACACACTTTGGAAAGCGTGCAGGACTTACCTTTCCAGGATATTTAGTAAGATGTGCTTGCTCTCCAAGCATTTATATACCTTTTCAATACACAAAAGAAAGGCGGGAGATAGACTCTGGCTGATGTAGACATGTGATACTTTAACTGCACATAGGCTTCGCTTAAACAAAACGTGTTTCATGGTAGTAGGACCAACTATGTAGTAAATAGTAAATGCACCTGGTTTATAGCTCGCTCTTGGAAAACACTTTTTGCTCTTGATTTTGCTTCCCTTCTGATGGTTTGTAGAATGCAATAAAACACAATAGTTTTGAGAGTTTTTGCCTCAAGCTATCACATTGCTGTAATACTTGGCAACACTGCATCGTATAGTATTTTAGGGAATAAAGAATCAGAAACAAGGTGGAACATATTTGCTAAGATGCCAAGCCATGTATGTTGAAATGGAGAATGGGAAAAAGGTTGAGTAAATATGGAAGCGAAGCTTGAGTTATAAGTATCTGTGTAATTATCTTGTGTTATGTTAAACTGATATGGGAATAGATTGTGAAAGCTAGAGAAAAAATGTGAACGAGACTGACAAACAGTTCCTTCCTTCCTCCACTTCAGTTCATGAGATGACTCTTACACACACGCTGATCTGATCCTGGTTGTATTCCTCTATCTCACCATTTTAAACCTACGTACATGTGTATATACTTTTGTGCATATCAACATCAACCCAAACAGTCATAAAACTTTTGCTTTCTCCTTCTTGTAAATCGTTTCGTCGTACAAAACGAAGGAGAATGGGCTTGGTGTACGATGTGTAGCAAGTGAAATACTCCGTTTTTCTGCTGAATTCTCAGGATTGATATGTTCTATGGTTGTGCAAGCACATCCTGTCTAAGCATCCTACAAGTATGAGACGTAGGCAGAAATTGACTGAGTCGTCATACACACATATAAATATACTTCTACCCAAATTACAAGTGGGTTTATGGCTATTACAAATTTTGGAAGAGTAAGCTTATTCATTGACGCTTCCATCAGTGTCAGCATCATCTTCACCCCTTGAAGCAGCATTTATGGTACATAGAACATACACTCCCACTCGTTCAAGTAGCTCGCCTTTTTACCTGAGTAAAATAAAGGCTAGGGCTTCAGATTTACTGCAAGAGCAGGAAACTAATTCTGAATGAGATGAATGTGACTTGACTTTCACGTGCTATTACGAACTAAGCACATTGTTATAGTACTGGTTTTTGAACTGAGGAGTTAATGCGGATGTGAAGTATGTAGATAGACTAAATTTTGAAAATGCTAATTTGGAATGCACCTATGTACTAATAAAACTTGCAGTTTCCTTCAATTACGCACATTTTATTGAAATACACGGTTGAAATTTGCAATTAAAGGTGAATACACCACTAAACTTATTGCTTTGTTAGAAAAGCAGTAAATTTTTTTTATTGCTAGGTATTAAATTGATTAGAAAATAGTTTGCATGCTCATACACCCTAAAAAATTCTTAACAAATGCATAATAATATTGGTGGTTGAGATTTACATCTCATTTCATATAATTTTATGTCATCTCTCTCGGCTGTAAATTAGAACACTAGGTTATTCTCATCCAAAGTGGGATGGATTAGTATTTGTCTATTATATCCATATATTTATGTATGTCTTTAGTTCACGAAAACGCTTTGCTATCTTCGGTGAATCATGGGGTAATCATGAACGTCTATAGGCACGATGTGTAGGTGGATCAGATTGGATAAACTGTGACTCTCTTTTAGACATTTTTTTTGTGTTCTATGATCAGTGATTATCAGTATGCAAGTAGATTGAGAGCTGAGAGAAAGAAGAGAGACAAGGAAAAAGGAGGCAAATGCTAAGCTCATTTATCCAAGAAAAGAAGGAGATGGTGGCTTGCCTTTTCTTCCTTGTACTGCTGTCCCATTTTCCCCTTTCTTCGAATGCACGGTTGAGTTGAGTAAAAGGGTTGAGGTTGTTGGTTCCTTGTTGTTCCGAGTAAGGCATCAGTCACAAAAAAGGAAAAACCGTAGGAGGCTCTCTTCCCTTTTCTTTCTCCTAGCTCCAAGCTTCTCGGATGTGGATGAGAATTGTGTCCAAAATTCCGTATTTAAAAAAAAGTAAAGAGAGTTCTATACCAGGCCTGGTATAAGCGACTCCAGATTGGATTTGTGGAATCAGTGAAAAAGACTTCTTTGGGAGAGAGGGGAAGGCGAAAAATAGAGTTTTTGTTCTTAGTATGCATCTTAGATTCATCTATCTATCTATTCATTCACACAAGAAGTTTCTGGCTGGAAATCGGCATGCTTGCAATACTCGACTGTCATCTCCTTTCTCTCTCCACACTCCAGACTCCTCAAATTCCCTATTTTTCAGCCCTACTCCACACCAAAGCAGCCCCAGTCCTCGCCCTACACTCATGGTTACCCATGTCTCAACCAAGTGGTTTGAGTTTACTGACTCTCCCTTTGCTCCTTTGTTTCCTACCGTTTTTGTGTGCATCCTCATGTGATCCCTTTTACCGTCTCTGTGCCTTCTGCCGCTATAAGAAATCCACTGAAAAGAAGAAAATGTGTGGAGGCCTCATACTCAGTCACCATTTCAACGTTGTCCTCCTCATCTTCTCAACTCAACTTCTCAGGACACGCACACATGAGCTCGAACATAGATCCTTGTTTCCTTCTACACATACAAACGCATCCAGTCATTCCACTTGTGCTCACTGAGACACTCATATTATCTTCTCTCCTTTTATAAACTATAAACATTCATACATGTGGCTTCTCCTTTAGTAGTACAAAGTGACTAGTTGTTCTCCACATCACATCACATCCAGGTAACTTTGTGTCTTGGAAAAGACGAAACTATATCAAAATTAGAGTCCACATCCTCATGTATTCTCGTTGGTTTAACCTTTTCCAAAAAAACAACTAAAAACTAGAGAAGTGCATGTGTAGCTGCACGTTTCCTACATATTTTCATGACCACATAGAGCCGCCACGTTTTACTACTAGAATAACGTTACTACCTGTTCAAGTTTTTTGGGATTGAAGCGGCCACAAGACTAACAAGGAAAAACCAGTGGCAGAAAAATGAGCAGATAGAGGAAGAAAGAGAGTGAGTGAGAGCTGAGTGTATGTATTTCTCTCATTTTCTCTAAAGTAAATTGTATATAGAGAGAGGGAATAAGTCGTCTCCGCACATTCATGGTGTACACAACGTAGGTAATTCCCATATTTATATATAAGTATATATGTAAGTATTGTAGATTGTACCAACATTAGTCCTTCTCCTTCGCGTCTTAAAAAGCTAATGGTAGAGGGAGAGTAAGAGAGGGAAAGCGTGAGGTTGTTGTATGTATATGTGTGTATTCTATAGCTTGTACTCCAGTTGTAGTTTTACTACGGAGGAACGAGTCAACATAACATTGATGCAATGTGCTTTTCCCCCACAAAAGTGGATGAGCATCACATCATATAAAGCTCCCTCCACTTTTGCTCGAGACTTCAGTTCCTTCCTCAGGTTAGTTGTGAGTAACCTGTGCTAGGGTTCGTTTCCTACGTTCCTTCCTGTTGCTGTGACTGTGTGTATTACAAAAAAGCATACATACTTATTTTCTCCCCATTCTCAATTCCTTCTTTCTCTCGTGTGCTCTCTTTATACGCTCTCCACAAATTCACTTCAAAACTCAACTCTCTTTTTTGGCTAACCACGAAATGTGCTCTCTTTCAACAAAATCATATGTCGATATAGTCAACTTTACCACGGCCGCTACAACCATTACGATTCTTGCTCTGACGACGACAAAATACTTCAAAGTGCTTCACAACTTCAGCAACAACAAGAGTCGAGCAGAGTTTCCAACAGGAACTGCACCAAATTACGGGAGCTAGAGCGGTACCATTACGATTCTTGCTCTGACGACGACAAAATACTTCAAAGTGCTTCACAACTTCAGCAACAACAAGAGTCGAGCAGAGTTTCCAACAGGAACTGCACCAAATTACGAGAGCTAGAGCGGCTACAATAAAAATGATAAAAGTATATATTTTTCTCGAGTCATCAAAACGGGAATTACCACGGGAGAAATTATATTTTACTTTCTACCCTGCCGATAACACCCAGAATATATTGCCCCTAACTGAGAGACAATAGAAGAAGCAAGGGAGTGGAAAGTAGGGAGACAGAATAAGAGAGAGAAAAGAGGCTCGCTGGAAAAGGACAAAAAGCTTAAAAAAGATTTTTGAGATTTTCATCTCACATGAGTTGAGTGGAAGCAGAAAGTTGTTCCAGAAGAAAATTATTATTCATTTGAAAAATAGAGAAAGGGGAGAAAAACAACAGTTGGACACGCACCTTGACTTGACCATTGTCTAGAAAAGTAAAACATTTCTTGGTTTGAGGTTGACTTTATATTCCTCTCTCTATATTTGTTGCTGTTGATGGGGCATAGTAAAACTGCACCTGTGAACATTGTCTCAACTCAACTCTATTCACTTTTTCTCAACTCTTCTACTCTTGCCCCCATTTAATTTATTTATTGTACACACATGAATGTTTGTATTTGCATGCAAAACGTTTCTTCTTTTGTGTTGTGGTTGTGTGATCCAAACATTAAAATAGTGGATTACTTGGGTTGACCAGTAGAGTAACCAAACCACTTTCAAAAAATTTAATAAAGTGACAACAAAAGAAAACTGACTTCTTGCAACAAGAAAAAAAATATAAATGCAATAAAACTGCAAAACTTGAACGGTTTTTTATATCTCTAAGACTACATTGTTGAGGACGACGACTGTTATTTTATTTCACTTTTCCTTGTGAAATAGATAACATCCACACACGTACAATGTGTACCTCACCGTAGAGCTCGAGGGAAACGGTCCATTATCAAATAAAAAAAGTGTGTATTATTTCGTGTGCGCTTCAACAAGCGAAAAGAAGAGCAAAAGGGGAAAAACATAAACGGTGAAAAATGAAATAAGGAAGAGGAAAAGAGTAGACATAATGTTTTATTCCTCTTCTTTTACTCTCCTTCCTCCTCAACCTTTTCCTATTTCCATGCTTACTTGATAAAGAGGAACGGTAAAGTTGAATAAGACGATCATTGAGCAATCTGTCGGTGACAACATTATTTGAAGCATATTGACATAAGTAAAAGGAAGCCAAGTCAAACTAGTACAAAAATATTGTCTGCATTATTTCAACAAGCGAACGTAAAAAACTGGCGGTTGTTGGTTGTCGAGACAAGAAGAGGAGACACAGAAAGACTTGAAAAAAATTGCAACTCTTTTCACCCCAATTGAGCTGGAAGGAGCAGCAAGACATGTCAGTCAATTGTGTGAGTTTTTCCTCTTCACTCACTTCCCAGCTCAAAACGAGAGAACAAGGATGTTTTTTTCTCACAATCAGTCAATCCTAAACTTTTTTAAGGGTAAAAGACGAGAAAAATCTGTATTGTTCCTGGAAAAAACACTCCTTTTGACCTTTTCTTCTCTCCACGTTGTTAGCTCTCAATGTAAAATCTACATGTTGAGAAGGGAGATGACGAAACAATAAACTAGCACAAAAGAGAAGAAGAAATATACATAATAGATAAGAAGACATATTTATATAGGAGCAAGTCAAGTAAGTGGAACTTATCGATAAGTCGGTGGAAAAAAATCTTGAAGAATTTGTCCAAAAGTGTGAAAAAAGGGTTCTCCTTTTATGCTTGAATAAGCTCGCAAATCCTCTCGTAACAGGAAGAAAGTACATAAAAGAAAGTTTTTTTCTTGGGAAAGGTGTGGAATGTGGAAATAAACTGTATTCAGGATACGATGCGATAAGATACGATACATTGCCACATATCCACACACACAATATAAAAGTTATGAGAAGAAGGTCATAAAAAAGTTGTTAGCGTTGTCTCCTTTTATCACTAACCCAAGAAACAATTCAATTCGCAATAATGTGCAAGTTATTACGAAACTGACTTATAAACTGTGGTGATCTTGTGTCAAGGGGGATTTTGATAAAACTAGTTTATCTTAACTTGGTTGAATGTGCTAATTACTTAAGAGATCACAAAGTTTGAAATCTACCTGCTGCTCCACTTGATGATGATGAATCTCTTGATCGTTATCCTCTGAAAAGGAAAAAAAGATGTCAAGAAAGGTCACCTCTTGTAGAAAGTAAGAACGGAATGCAGTGCAGCTGAAGAAGAGTCGACATCATCGTAACTATCATCATCCTCATCAGTTTCCACGTCCCTGTTTTTCCAATTTCACTTTCCCTCCAGCATCTTTCTTCCTCTGCAGTCTTCAAAGGAGAGAGCAAAAGCATTGTAACAACATGAAAGACAACATGCAACTTTGCCCAAAATAAGAAAATCTCGGATCAGAGAAAGAGAGTGTGAGGGTGAGGGAAAAGGCTTTGAAAAGACATTTATTAAATAGGAAAATGCACCAAAGCAAAAAAGTAAAGAAGCATTACGCAACTGGCTCCCTTCTACATTTTCTCTCAACCTTGTTCGGAGCAACGAGCACCAAAGAAAATAACTGGCTTTGGCTTTGACCTCGTTGACTTATCTTAAGCCGTATGGGAATTGTGACACTGTTTCACCAAACCAGACTACCTTCATCTCCTTATCCATTTGTACGGGGGAGATAATATTTTTTTGGGACGACAGACAAAGTTGTGAGGAAACAAAACCTAAACTGTTTTCCATTTCGGCTCGATATCAAAATAAACATTATCAACTTTAGTTGATGTGTCTCTCGTAACCAGAGATGATATAGGAATACCTTTCCCCCTCTTAAGTCTGGTACTTAAGATGCAAGAAATGTGATAGGAATGAGATCAAATGCAAAAAATGAATGGAAACATTTTTTCTTCTTGAAAAGTCACCAGGTTATCGACCCGTAACGAAGGTTCTTTAGTCAATATTTTGTAACCTGATATTCTCACTGAAAATAGTGAGCCAAAGTTGTAGAAAGGGAATCTGTGGCAGGTTTCCCCTTGTTTCAATTAAAGTGGCCCATTTTGCAAAAAGCTGCAACAACTGATTGTGAGTCGATCGACATACTCCACTTCACTTACTTTGCTCCATCCGTGCTCACCTAAAACTACGTATCTACTTACTTATCAATTTCCACCAGAAAGGAAAAAAGTATCGTTTTCAAGGGGACGGACGGCATCTGATAAAAAAATAGATTGCTCTTGGTTTCCCAGAAAAATGCATTTATTCCATCCCGGCTTCTGTCTGACATTCAAATGTTGAGAAAATGGAGATTCTCTTCCACTAGTTTTGTTTGGGAACAACTCGTCTCCCACAACTAAAATAGGATCAGCATCAAGAGCGTTCAGCTCTGAATATTTTTGTTAAAAGATCGACAGAAATAAGAGAAGAGAGTGGAAGGGAAAGAGCGTGTCATTTTCATCAGAAAGAGAGTGAACGGGAAGCGACAACAACTTTGAAGACACTTTCGTCTTGATCTCTTGAGACCCTCGCGCGAGTTTTTTTTGACCGCAATAAAGGAGAGCGTAGTGAAGACTCCTTCTTTGAGTCAGGTATAAAGTATGAGATCGTGAAAGAAAGAGAGAGACAGTGTTCCCCTCCTTTCTCTCACGGTGAATCTCACTAGAATCCTCAACTTTTTTACCCATAACATTTATTCGTATTTAGAGTGCAGTAAAAACTACAAGGCGGCCTACAAAACAAACATTTATTGAGAGAGAAAAAAGTAGGACCTTACGAATAAATAGAAGAAGTAGATTGCGTAGATACTTCAGCTCTTTACATTTTGATTCAAAAGCGAGTGCAAAGAAAACTATTGAGTTTAAATAATAATAATAGAAATCCTTCACTTCTGCTGCCACAATTGACAATATAGTACAATTTATACTTAGCTGAGCAAACACCAAAGAAATTCATGTATGAATAGCTTAAGTTGAAGTTTTAAAGGTTGTTGTGGTAACATCATCATCAGTCACGAAAAGAATGCCGTCTTCCAATGAAATTCTCTCATTTTTGCCTTTTTTAATGACAAGAACCTTCTTAAACTGTTGTAGTTAGAGAGAGAGAGAGAGCCGTGGAAAATTGTATTTTTATAGCGTGTTTTTTGTTGCTGTTGGCTACCTCTCAACTAGAACGGGACAAGATATAAGTTAATTAGGACGAAGCAAAGCACAGTGTTTCCATTTTCGTGCGTTGTTGGTAGACGTCTTTAGTTTTCAATCCAATAAAATTGTAATAATAATAATAATAATAAATCTCCAAAGTATAAAGCTTAAGTCAACTTCAATTTTTTGTTTAACAAGTGCGCGTATGTGCTAACTGTCGATACTCAAAACATCGAATATACGTACCGGTGGCGGTATTAGCATAAATAAGGAAAGGAAGCGTAAATTGAGCAATATTGGCGTGAGCAACGCCAGCGTTAAAAATATATATTGTTATCTCTCGTCTTCCAATCCTACTAGTTCTACTTATTTCCTATTTGTAAGGAGTAAATTCGTCGTTATACAGTTTTTATTCTAACAATAAGGCAAATCTGAATTTTAATAGGAAGTCATAGCTACAACCAACTTGTTTAATAGTCTCGTTGTAGATTAAAGTAAGTGTTTAGCCTCCGTGAATAAGCATGTAGGGAATCAAGTAAGAACATGAGATCCGTCAACTCAATTCAAGTCTAAGACTTAATCATGCCTAGTTTTGCAGACCGTTTCCCACCAACAAATCTTTACCGCTAACATTTGCTTTTCTTTCATCAACATGCATAATTTAATAGCACTCGGCGCCATGTGAGTTTAAACCGAGCACGTAAAATAAAATGACTGAAGGAGTGACTCTCGCTGACTTAAACTCGAAGACAAATGCATCTAAATACAAGAGAACAATCCTAGAACATGACTGTTATTAGCGTTCCAAAGCGAGTAAATATGAGCGCCGAGCATATAATTCTGGAGAGCGGATGGTAGGAAAGAGAAGCGAGGCAAGTAGTCAGTTGAAAGAAATATTGTTTTTCTTCTGTTAACACTTACATCCACACATTCCTCTTGTTTTCTCCATCTCCGGAGCAAAAGTGTGAAAGAAAATGGAGCAAGTCTAGAAAGGAAAAAAGAGAGAAGAAGAAGAAATAATCCTCCGAGTGTAGGTCACATACACCCATAAACGGAGATAATTGACAAGGGATTTTCATCCCGCTGGAGAATCCAATGGTGTTGGGTGAGCAGGAAAAAACAGATCTACACATACATACACACAAGGAGGAATGCAAAGAATCCTAAACATTTCCATTGATTTTACAAATCCCAAAGTGGAGAAAAAAGGTTGAGAGAAAAAGGAGAGAAAGAATCCTTATAAGCGACGTGTATGTGTGTGTCTGCCTCTCCACTGCACATTCTATGTTAGGCTAAAGAGATAATATTGCAGTGTGAACGTGAACATGAGGAAATGAACGGTATTATATAGCTGTAGCTTACTTTTCTCCAAGTACATAGAGCCAGTTTTTTTACTTGAATAACATGTACAAAAATTTCTTGTGATCTTCTTGATGCTGCTGACAATGCAACAAATTTTATCAGTAAAGTCAAGTCAGTCGTCGCCACAGTACCTACGGAGTTGGTTGTACGCAGGGAAGCGTGTATGAATATAATGTCTGGGGTGAAATCCACACATTATTTTGCAGGAAACGGAAGGGAAAAAATGAGCAATTTTTAAAGGAGAGAACAAAATACCTTCACGATTTCTCGTGCCATGCCGGAAGAAATGGGCTTATTTGAGAAAGGATTTTATGTGATGTTAAGAAGAAGTAAGGTTTAGTAGTGAAGGAAAGATATAGTATAGCCTGTAGCTGTAGCAGCTCTCCTCTTCTTGTCTCCCTCTTCTAACAAACATGTTTTTACTTACGAGACAAGACATATAATATCTTCCTTTACTTTGAACCATGAGATGTGTGTGTGTGTGTGTGTGGAGGTGAAGAAAGGGAGAGTAAGAATGGCAGATTAATTTTTTTTCCTTTCCTTGCGCTTAGTAGTAAAGGAGTCAGGTTGTCAGTTGCTCAAGCGATTTTTTACTGTCAACTTTTAGTTTGCGGAGAAGAGGAAGAAGGGGAAAAGTGTTAATGTTGACAGGAGAAAGTTGTCAAGTTATCTTTTTTAGCTAGAGACGATCATGATGATGATGGTGGGGATGACGATGATGCTAAGGAAATACACAAGAATTGTAAAGCAAATTGAAGACGGGTATGTAACCTTCAATAAGCCAAACATAAATCCAGCTCATCACGACCATCATCATCATCAGTAGCTATCTCGCTTGTTAGTTAAATGTCAAATGATAAGTTCGCTTTACTGGTACACTGATATTCATAGCGAAAGAACGAAAGAAAACGGTCCAAGAAATAAAATATGATTTGCCTACAAAAGAGAGATGGAGGTGAACACTGTCCCCAAAAATATGCAGTTTGGGAGTGAGCTTCAGAATATATGTCACAGTAGAACAAATAAAGTTTCATTCTGACAAAACGACCATTTAACCTAACCACCAACCGACAAATGTATATTTTTTCTTTGTTTACTCAAGAATAACTGCACAGGCAAAGTTTCCTTGTTGACTTTAGCACATGTTTTGTTTGATTCCCTACAAAAATAAAAAAGTTTGATAGTTTAGCACACATTTCATAGCAAAAGGAAACAACGTACGTGAGTATTCAAAATCCTTTTGGTTGAGACTTCAAATGCGGAAGTATGTATAGAAAGCGACGTTTTAAAGGGATGGAATATTGGTGATTTATCATCATCTCTGGAGGGATGCTGCTTATGTCTCGTTTGTTTGTTCAAAAGGAAACAAAACGTGTTAGAAAAGGAACACAAATTGTCGGGAATAAATAAAGGGTCATCTCATTTCTCATGTGATAGTTGTTAAAGTTGATTCATGTGATGTTATCCTTACATACAAATAATATATCCTCGAAAAAATCGAAAGAAACTGGTCGTGTTAAAGTGTCAGTGTGTGTATGACACTTGACCAGAGAGGGATAAATAAATATAAGAAAAAAAGTTTTCCTTCGTTAAATTATTATAATTATAATGTTTTCAAGTGTTATCCTCAAGTCTCTTGTTTAATGAGAGGGAATACCCATTACAAAAGAATGGGTCATTGTTGGGGTCGTGAGGTAGGCGTCAAAAGTCATCAGCTTCTTCATCTTCATCATCAACATCATCATCGTCATCATCGAATAGAGAAAGTACAACAGCATGCTCATCAGCATCGACATCATCATCGTTCCCATTCTCATCTTTATCATTCCAGTGTCCCTGTCTACTATTCAGTTGTAGTTTTGACCATGTTGGTCGTGACAGTTGGTGACTTGTTCATTGGTCCAACGCTAGGGAGTGAGTTTCCTGAGAGAGAGTGTTGTGACAATTTGTACCCTATCCCAGCACCTGGTCCCGTTCCCAGGGAAAATGGGATAGATCCTGCGCTCCCTGAGTATGTCGCATCCACTCCACCAGCTACAACGGAACCTGCAGGTAGACACAAAAGTAAATAAAATGGGCGCCTTTTTATGCCAAAAATCAATAGCTTACTTATATATATTAAGTATAGTATAATCATATCCTCATCTTGGGTTAAAGAAATGCTCAAAAACTTTTATTAATTTTTTATATTGAAATTATCCTCCTCAATCGATGGATTCGAGGAGGAAAATGGGCATTTGAAGCATATATACTTTATACAATATACATTCTTGTATTTACTAACGACGCATAAAAGCAAGTGAAATATTAAGAAGGGAGATAACGTCATTAAAGGCGTCAAATTGATAGCATCTCCCTTTCATCACTCTACTTACAGAGGTATCTACGACACTTTCTAAGCATGAGTATTACTCTGGTGAAACAAATATATTTGCTTATGTTTCTTAAAATGGCCAAGGAAAAACGCCAGGCTAAGTTGTTGCAACGCTGCTTGTCTGTATATCGACTATCGACACACTTGTGTCCTTTCCTCTCTCACCACTGCATTAAATCGGTAGGCAAATGTGAAGGCAATTAGCCAGGAAAAGGATGAAAGCAAGCATTTACGTCGTATTCACAATTTACTCCAAACTTCTATTTCTCTCTTTTAGTTTAGAACTTAATACGTATTCATACACACTTATAAATAGAGAAATTCACGGCTGGGAAACCCATAAATTTCAATGTCCCTATTCTTCTTCTCTTTTCTACTGACAACAATTACATGGATGCATTGCCTTACATTCTAATGTATAATCTTCCCCGTTGCTCGTATGTGTATGGTGGTGGTGTGTGGTGAGTCAACTCAATAAATGTCAATTTCGGCACACCTGAGCCGCACCAGAAAGAAGGATAGGAGAGAACTGGGACACAGATAGGGTTTACTTACTGGTACAATGATATCCTCTTTCCGTATACTCCAACCTTCCCTGTCTCTCTCATCCTTGTCTAATTTTATCAGAAACAAAATAAACTACAGTAGTATGCACTTCTCTTGTGTATAAGAAAAACACAGTCGTTTGCTTTTTCCATAATGTGCCTTGTACTCAAAATCACACTCACGATATAAGTTTGGAGTAGTACTGCAATGTTTTTGCATTCCAAGTAAGACACAAGGAATTGGAGGCATTTTCCTTTGAAACCTGAGCGGCTGAGCGCATCCAAAACCTAGATTTTGGAAGGTATTTCAAGAATGTCGGCTTCTTGTTCTCTTATGTCTGTGGTTTGTAATGTGAAATTCTGATGTGATGTAATGATTATCCGACTCAGTAGTTTTTTTTGCACATGCATGCGTGCCATATGGTATGTGATATCCCATTAAATTTTTTCTTGTAGAATATATATAAAACATTTGCAGGAATTAGCTTTATATTATCCTTTCACCTTCTTTGACTTAGTCTATAGACTTAGTCACCGTGGTAAAAAAGAAAGTGTGTGTTTGTGTGTAGGAGGAATAATCAGTCATCAGTAAGATTCTGAAGAAAAAAACGGGATTACATTATGATAATATATAATAGGTAGCTAGCAAGATATGCATAGTTATTATCCATACTTACTACCTTCGTTCTTTCCAAAGAAAGTCAGAATGGACAGAGAAATCAATGACGGTGTAATAATAATAATAATAATATCATACATAAGGTAGCAAAGTGAATGTGTACATGTAACGAAAGAAAGGATATTAATGTCTGTCTCGTATGTGAGCGTCTTTGTAGAGCGAGAAAGAAAAATAGTGTGTTGGTGAAAGGGAGAGAGGGAGGGAGGAATAGAGAGAAAAAAGTCACTCAAAGTCGATTTCGCTCTCTCGTTTTTCAGCAACTCAACCAGGCAAGAGAGCAATCCAGTAGTCAACCAACCATGTGCATATTACATATTACAGTTGAATGCACCACCTACTTACCAATTTCTCTTTGGAGCCACCATTATTCTTCGTTTTGGTTTTCTTCTTCTTCTTTTCATATTTTTTCCCTGATAGTGCTCACTTACTTACGATTCACCACTCCACTCTATTTCTTTTCTCTTTACCTTTGTGTTCAATGGGACAATAGTGGATGGATGACAGCTAGTTTTGTGATATGGTATGGTTGGGTTGCTATATGTATTGTAGGAGCACTGATTTCTTACGGTATCAGCAGGAGATTAATGAAATTTCAGGTTGTAACTAAAATAACAAGTTAGATATCTAATGATGCACAACATGTTGGGGTTGACATATATAAACATAACTCAACTTTGTGTGTGTTTCTTACTCGAAATTGAGAAAACTAATAGTGCACAATGCACAAATTTTTATGTGACGAAGGAGCAAGAAGCACGTGTGGAATTCAATTCAAGTTGGGATTACATTTGCCAAGTTTTGTGTTTTCTAGTTGGTGGCACGAAGGGGTGGAATGGGATGGGTGTGTGAGTAGTATGTCACTCGCTGCACATAAATTACCCATTTTTCTGTGCATTAATTAGGAGAGCCAAGAGTTGCATTCTTTTGTTGAGAAGAAAGGGATTTAATTATGAGGTTTTTATGATGGTAGAGAGAACATCAGGAATAGACTCATGAGAAGAGAGAAAGAGAGCCTCTTCTTCTCCTGTTTTTGTTTTTACTTATTTGGCACGAATTAAACCTTGTTAATTAAAAACCAAACACTTTTTCCTCCTTCTCTTCACGATCCCCACCCCACTTTTCTTTCCTTTGTGCATTGGAATTACATAACTTTTTTGGTCTCTTCCGCCCCTCCTTCGGGGCCTCCCTCGTCTTGTCCTATTTTTGTAGGTAGCTTTTTCTTTTAAAATAAATATGATACAAGTTGTCTTTTCTTTTCGTTCTTATAATAATATAATGCATTTGGAAAAAAACTTTTAGTCAGTCATGACTTAGCTTCATTCCGCTCCCATTCTTCCTTTTACCTTGTGGTATATATATTATAACGATACTAAATATATTATATTGGTTAGGGTTCGGGTTATAGTTAGAAGCAAACAAAACTAGAAAGTAGCGGTTCAGCTCATCTCCATAAATATTTTAACTATTCATACTGTTTTTTAGTTTTCCCATACACTCCTTCTTTTCATACACGAAACATGCAAAAAAATGTCAAATTTCCATTCATATTTTACTAGAAAAAGTTTTTTAGGGTAATATCACTCTATAATACATTTCCACACGAATTACCCCACGTCCAATATATAATATATGCCATAAATAGGTATCACGTTACACTTACGTCACCTCATTTTTCTTTCATAGAATACAAAACAAGAAGAAACAAAGGGACGACAAGGAATGCATACTTTAGTGACATTATCAGCGAACAATGACAAGAATGCACTGATAGGGATATCTTCTCATTTTCACTAGCTTCATTTCCATTCCGTGTCGTTTCTCAAAAGGAAAAATCTACTACATTTGAAGTGCTCATCATTACCCAGTTGCAATGATTATGAATGGGTTGAAACTAAGCTGAAATTGTTACATTTATAGGGGAATCAAATTTGCCATTATATCACGAATTCTGTATGCATTTCATGCAATTTTTGATGAGATTACTAACAAAAAATGTTATAACTTTCTTTCTTGGAGTAAAACGGAAAAGTTTGGCTCTCGAGCAAAAATATTTTCATTCAGAAACACACAATTTAAATTGCAAAAGCCTGCATGCTACACCCTCCAGGTCAGCATTATTAATTCAATTCAGGATAATAAAAAATATTTTACATTGCAAAGGAAGATTTGCAATTGTGCAACTTTGTTGTTACGTTCTTGGTAAATACAGGAACACACTGAATTTATTTATAGAAATTGAGGTTAACATTTCAAGCCAAAAATTCAGTCAAATAAAACTACATGGTCGGCAACGTACTAATGCAATACACATATGCGCTTTTCAAACGGAGAAAGGAATGAGCACATTTTTTCACTTGTGTACTTAGTGTGTGTTTTCCTCTTTCCACATCTAGTTAGTTGATTATCGACTTGCTAACCTGTTTTCCTGTTGTTGTTATAGCTAGCCTCCATTACCACACAAACCACGGCAAACATTGTAGCAAAATTATGTTTTGTAGTTGGGTTGTTGGGTAGAATTTTTTTAGTGGAGAACGCGCCCATCATCATCATGTGAACAACATTTACGTACCCGATTTTGTTTACCCAATTGTCAGACTGGAGGTTATACTGTTGCGCTGCTTGGGGTTGATGTTTATTTTGTGGAATGTTGTACATTGTGATGATGATGTTGATGAGGTCGATTATAGTTACGCCATTCCATTGCATACTTAAATTAAACATGAAATGGAACCTGACATTTCGGCATTTATTATTATTTTATGGTTTGTCAGTCATCTTCGGAAGAGTGTAGGCAACCAATATAGCTCATTCCTTTTGACTATCCTTCATGTTTTGATTTCGTCAATAGTTTACAATGGAAAAATTGGTGACGTAGTTGAAGCGGTTTGCTAACTCAATTCTAAAATGACACGGATTGACACCTGATGACACTCACGAGATGATTCTGAGAAGGATCTATGAGTAAATGAGTTGATACATTAAACACGAAGTAATTCACCGATTCAGCTAATGCACTTTATACTTCGAAAAAAGAGTGATTGGTTAAAATGACAGGGTGCGACGTGACATTTACATTTGTTTCTAAATAAAGTGAAGACTGGTTTCATAGGAACCAAGAAGAGTGTGGAAAGCCATTCCAAGAAGAGACGAGACTGGACAATGTCCAGTTGAGGCGAAGGTGATGGCAATCTACTGAATTTTTTAAGCATTAAAAGATTAAATTCTTTGCAAGTAGGAAAGTGTACTCAATTATTCTTTCATTTCACGTATATACACATTATGCTTTGTTTAATTGGCAAAATAAGCGACGGAATTACGAAGCTCGGATTTGAAAGAGGTATTGGATACCTACTAGAAAGCATTAAATGTATATATAAATATATATATATATATATCCATATTCCATGTATCTCCAATTCTCAAAGACTTTAAATGGCTTACGTTGGCCAAACAGCTTCGATAACGGCATTATTGAACAACTACTAAATATTAATAAAACTGAGAACGAAGACATAATCCTATTATACCATACTTTATATTTGTGACGCTAGCGCATATCATCGTCATCATGTTATCAAGTTAGCATCATTCCCCTTTCCATTAAAACCATATTGATCATCAAAGGGAGACGGGGAAAAGTGAGTGAAGGGCAACATCTAATCATGTTGTCACCATGTAAACGTAAAACTGTCAGGCGGGAGGAAAAGTGACAAAGTCATGGAAGAGAAAAGAAAAAAACAGTACCTGGTGCCATATGTTACATATTCAATATTGTTCAAGCTTATTTCCTTGCATCCCATTTGTTTAAAAAAAATCCGAGAGGGAAACTATTTTGTGCTACAAACTTACTTTTTCATTCGTAACGTCACACAACAGCAACACAAAACGAATATTTTTTTTGATCGTGAGATTCTCCCATATCAACCTTGAACTCCTTCCACTGTTTTTTAAATAATATTTTCATTTTTCTTTCATTATATTATAGTTTCACTACAACATAATTTTTCAACACCCTATGTTTTCATCATTAAAAGTACAGTAGTTGATAGGCAACTACCTACCAACCCTCGGAAAGCAGAACTGGACGCCACTAATATAAACAAGTTAGGGGAGCCGAAATATATATATAAAAGTAATCAGTCATGTGTGGTGAACTAATCAATGAAAATGAGCGGCTACCAACTACATTATATGCTGATAGTGCTGTTTTTGTTGTTGATGATGATGATGAACATTGATCCATGTTAAGAAAATAGGAATTTATTCATGTCATTTTCTCCGTGGACGAAACCATTACTCCATGACCACTTCTTGTCTCGGCGTCAAAGCATTTAGGGTGCTATACTACACTTTTAGAATGTCATTATAAAAATATGAGTAGTCTTTTTTTTAAAGGGAAACTTTGTCGGCACATTGTGCAATCTATAAAGTGTGTGTATATGTATCCCACATAAAATGAACACTTACTTAAAACATGAGGTATTATAGTAATACTTTTAGTTTGTATGCATATGAAGAAAGAGAAAAAAACAATGGAAAAAGTGACTTTTTTCTCCCTCAACATTATAAATTGCATATAATGCGTCCTCATAATGGGACTCTCGGACTCCATAAAAAAGAAACTAATGTTGAGTGATATGAAAAATCATTAATTTCTCTCTGGACGATGAAGGAAAGAAAAGACGAGAGGGAAGAATGGAATGGACTTAGTTATAGAGTCGACGTTGCATTATTGCATGCACGCTGTTTAGTTTTCTTTCCACTTTTTTTATAAAACTCGTGAAACCTGATAATGTCCCCACGTTTCACTTTTGGTATTGAAAGGAGAAAGCACAAAGGTAAGGAAAAGGTGTATAAATGAAACATGCAACCGTAACCAGTGGCTAAGAAAAAATCAGGAATATAAATGTGTGATTTGATCACCTTGTTAAGACGCCGTCACCCCTTGTGTGTGTTTCTCCGTGTGTGGATTTTTATAGCTCGCGTTGTTGTCGTTACTCAAAATGGAGGATGTGATGTGGAAAAGAAAAATCGAGATGTCCCGTCTTTCCTTCAGAATGCAACGCAGTAATGTCATATCATATAAACATACATGAAATACATTTATGTTGATAGGTTGCTATGTTTTCTAGCCCTCATTAACTATTTAGATTTGCTTTTTTGGACCTCACTTTTAATCTCTTAATGAATTCACATTCTGAAGCAAAGTGCACAGACACGCTAAACTTTAAAAAATAGTATCATGACAATGCATTCCTAATGTGGAAGAGGTAAAGTAGGCAACATATAGCGCCCAGTAAATAGGAGTACCTTACATTGAATATGGTTGCGGAAGAGATTGGATTGAATAATTGAATGTTGGAGTTTTCTTTTGATTTTTTTAAGTGGGACATCCTGTGGTGCATTTTTATATTTTGAAAATGCATATTATGCACACATGATGGTAATGATATGTACAGTCTGGACACGTATGGGTGTAGCTAGGGTTATATGGATTGGAAATAAGAATCACTTTTCATTTTATTCCAGGAAAGTATCAATATTGCAGAATACACTGTTATGGTTATATTCATGAGAGTCTATAGCTTCTCCTTTATTTTGGGAAGGAAAATAAATGTTTTTTCGGAAACTCTGTGTGTAAGCTGAGGTATACACAGCGGCACACCTTCACCACACAGGAAACATCAAAGGGAGAAGTGAAATTGGAAAGTGGACGAGAGGACTATATATAAGTGAATTCATCCATAGCATATGCTACGAGGAAAGGGAAATGGTATGGTCTGACTTTGTCCAAAAGTATAGATGAGAATGAAGAAGGCAAGCTTATATAGAGAAAAAGTAGACGAACTGTATATTTTGAGGCTACGCATAATATAAAGTTCATTTATTGACGCTCGACTTTGTCCCTTAAATGTAAGTAGTCATGAGACGATGAAGGAGAAGAAAAAAGAAGAAAAACTCTCATTTCAAGCAGGTAATTCAACGGGAATATTACGGCCGGTGCTACATGGTTCCTTCTTTCTACTACGGTACCGTACGTAGAGAGGGGTTAACACGAGTATACCACTTTTTTCTTGATCCATATTACAACAAGAAAAGTTGGAAAAGGCATTTATCCCCCTAAAGTGAAAGATACACATTTCTACTGTGAATGAGTTGCTACCGCCACCACGGACATGTATGTATGGAATGGGGCTGTGTGTATTACAGCCGTTTTTTGTGTTGTTCCAACATGCAGTTTCATTTCCTTTCGAGAAGACTAAAAGAATAAAAGGGCAAGAGGAGGAGAGAGAGAGAAAAAAAAGAGTAAAAGACTGACGAGGAAAGTTGGTTTTACTCTTGCATTCCGTCTTGTAATACGAAGTTTCTCTGTTTGGTAAACTCCTCTGACTCAGGTGAGTTGTATAAAAAAGCATGAAATAGGAAACGAACTTTTTTCCCTTCTTTTTTCTTAGCTTACAAGTAAATTGTAAACTAACATAAACACCGCCGGCCAATATAAAGTTTGTGCCATAATTATAGACACTCATTTTCATTTCCTCTTTATTAAATCATTGCAGCCTTATTGTGAGCATGACGAATGTCAAGGTTATATTACAACACTCGCTAAGGATATATAGAAAAAAGATTACGATTTGACCTCATAAAAATTCAGTGCATCTGGAATAAAATTTCAGACGATAATTTACTTATTTAATACCAATACCTTTTAAATACAGTCACGATATCGATCCATTATTGTATCATACGAAACTACGGTTCCCATAGTTTGGGGTGAACTAATACTACGTTCACCATTTATTTATAAAGGGTCAAACTTTATATCCACAGTTACGGGTTGGCCTTTAAGTCAGTAAGAATGCATGCCAACCAGCACTTTACGCCAGTTACACCGGCTCACCACGTATGAATGTACAAAATGTACACACACTCTATCAATATATACATATCTACTTATAATAGCTCCACTATTTTTTCCTCATTTCGGATACGGACTCAGAAAGGTTCCACACTGCGACGCGGCACTATTTACATGCTTGTTTAGCTACCTACCAAACATACAACAATAACACTCTCCCCTTCCTTTATCAAAGTGGATAAGCAAGAGAATAATACGGCACACATACTCCTTAAAAAGGAAAGAGCCAAGGAGAAAGAAGAGGAGGCAAAGAGGAAAAAAGTTAGGAAATGCAATGTAGTTTTTTTGGACTTATCATTGTTAAAGAACGGTATGAGGTTGTTAAAGCAGGACAGCACAATATCGACATGGACACAACAAAAAATAGGTTGAAAGTCAACTTCTCAACACACAACTATGTATTCTCCTTCTCGTCTTATTCTGACAGGAGCCGTCAGTGCAGTGTGTGCACGGTAGGCAGGTGAAAAAGGCCTGCTGTGCAAATACATTTTTGTATGCTTAGTTGGGAAAACCCAAGGCATGGAAGGAAGGTAGGGACGTGAAGAGTGAAGAAAGAGAGAGAAAGTAAGGAAAGTCCCAAAGTAGATATTACCTTCCAACTAAGGTATTTAAATAGAATTGGTGCCGTTCACTGGAATAACGAACCTTATAATATTCTCTGGCATCCAGTTAGCTACACATACAATTTTCTTTCCTTCTTTTCACTCGGTAGGGTACCCTTTACAAACGCTTACTCCCTTTACCTTTTCTATATGCGACGAAACTACTCACTACTTCCAACTTGACTCTCGTTTTTTTGGGTGCGTGGCAAAGGATTGTGTGAGCCACTGACGTTATAATTTTTTTCTAGACTTTTGCCGTTTTCATGCACTTTCTTTCTATCTCGTTTATTCTCGAGACTAAGTTTTTTTCTTTAGTCCTGCTCTATATAACATATAGGTTATGTAGATAGGCATATTATATAAGTTGCTCTTGGTAGGTTCTGCTTGCGTGCGGACTTGTCCATTAAATTTTGGAAAACTCTTCGTCACGACTTAAATGATTATCATTCTCTGGTTTTCCGCCAAAACTTTTCCCCCCTCTTGGACTAATACTGCTTCTCATCACGATGAACGAGATTGCAATGAGGGAAAGAAAAGAAAGTGTGAAAATGAAGATAGAGAAAAAACGAAAGGGGGAAAGCATATATCCTATTGGAGGATGAGTGTGAGAGTACAAGAGAAAGAGTGTCCGTCCCTCCACTCATCTCCTACTTTTTTTAGAGCTAAAAAAGTATTATTGTTATAGAAAACTTATTTTTCGCCTTCTTTATTCGTTGCAGCATTACTCGCTCAAGATGCACTACTATCGCCTCTCTCTCCAAGCTATAGTACACTCTTGTGCTCCTTCAAAATGTTTTCAACCTCTGCTCAACACGCCGCCGTCCCTATAAACTTGAACTTTTTTCTTTATTCATTACATTACATTACATCACATGGTGGTGGTGGACTAGCACCTGACACGACTTTTCTAATCATGGCACATGTATTTATTGGAGAGGACAGGTTTGCACTCTCTCTTGAATAACTTCACCTCTCCAAGTCCACGTCCAAATCAATGTCCCAAGAAGAATAAACTATTTAACTTTTCTCTCTTCCGCTCTCTCTCTCTCTTTCTCATACACACATACAAACCCTTTCTATTTTTGCAAAATTAATAAAGAGCACTCACTTACTAAAGAGGAGTGACAGTGTGTACTTACACCAGTAATGGGTTGTTGCTGACAGAAAAGTCAGAAAGTTCAGCCTCATTTTGTCCTCTCCTATTTTCCCATTCATAAAAATAGGCTGGTTGACAGCTTGATTCACATAATATTCATATGGAATGTACTCAATTGTCACGTCATCCAGAAGAATGGTCCTGTTTGTTCTACAATCATTAAATAATGATTATGAATAGTTTTGTGTCACCACATCACAACACCCCACCCTCCAATTTGGTTGTTAACGGTGGTGATCATGTTCAATGAAAATGTTGCTGAATGTTTGTGCATTAAATGCACCTGCTACATGCTCCCATTTATCGTTTTACATCTATTATGCACTTGTGTGCTGACTATTATATTATATATCCTATAGAAAAAATGATGACACAACATAAAGGAATAACTGGAGATATTAATAAAAAACCACCAACTTATAAGCTTACATGTTGTCCATTTCAATCCAATCCATATGCATAGATTGTTTGCTCTATTGCACGTCATCCTATTTTCCAAATTCGGATATTTTTGCAACGTTAGAATTGCGTTTGGGGAAAGAAATAGGAAGTTGTTGACATTGGCTATTATTTCCCAAGCAAAATATATGTATTTTTGTCTCTCTCTCTCTCTCACACACACATTCCCTATTTTATGAAGCCAATATTATGCCTTGTAGTTTGGCTTTCAACATGATGATTTATTGATGCCATGAATAACACGCTGAATGTGATTCTCAGAGTAAGCAAGCCAAAATATAATATTCCAGGTTTGAGCAGTTGTTGTTGCTGGTTTGGTTGGTTATGCTACTGGAAGAACATACTTTTCTCCATACGATATTTATGACGGTGGAGGGGGAGGGGGATAACAAGTCATCAAGAGAAAGTTTTTTTGTGGGGCGTTGGCGTTGCGCTCGTCCTCCAAATGGTTATTATATATACTTTGTATATAAATTTATGTGTTTAAACTTGACATGGCAGAGCAGCAGGATATCAAACTAGAAATAAAAAGAAACCAAAACTCATCGTCAGTCAAATTGCTTCGTCCTTGGGCAAGAAAACTCCAAGTAATTGTGAATTTAGGCTCAGTGATCCAATTTAAAATAAAGAAAGCACATTTAAAATGAGGATGTTCTTTCGTACTTAACCACTGCACTGTCAAATTGGCCACCAAACTAAATCACAGGTGCTTTACTATACATAACTCATGCTTTTTTTGCAAATCATTAATTTTTGTGTGGAATTCAACTGTTAGTAAGTACATTACATCCATACATTCTGACGAAAATTGTGGGTAAAACGGTGCTATATTATTATATGAGAATACGGAATGACTGGAGTTAACTGACGATGAGGAGAAAAGCAGATGAAGCGATAAATTGGTGAAATCGCAATATATTTCCCAGCTAACCAGGAAAGGTAGGCAAGGTAGTAGTAGATGGGATGAAATGGTGAAGTTGTAGTAAAGGATGTGCCTTTTTATTTCCAGGAATAACTATACATTTTCCTTGTTTTTTATCCTGTTAGTCACTCTATTTACTCCTATTATTAGCTTAGAATGCATATGCTTCAGTATAAAAACTAATTCACCCTTTTATCTCCAATGGATGATATAAATATTATGGACTCGAGCTTGTTTTTTCTTCGTAATGCATTGCATAATAATGACGAAATGTATATAGCACAATATAAATAAGACGCAGAACATGAATCCTTTTAGTTGGTCCAGCACTTTGTTCTTATTTTGGCTCTTTTCATATATTTTCAACAAAGGCAACCATCTAGACAACATATCAAAGACTGAAGGAAAGCTTATATATATGTTTTCTTGTTTAAAATGGGTGAGTTTATAAGAATAGCGCACATTTTGCTTTTCTGATGATGTCAAAACACATGGAATGAAAAGGAAAGTGTAAAATGATGATGATGATGATGTGGTTGCATGTATACGCATTTTACTTAAGAAGATAGAAGAGCCCCATCATTCCTCATTATGTCCAAGGCACACGCAAAAATCAACTTGCTTTACTTGAAAGTCAGTCAATTTGAGGGAAAGAATGTGTAAACATGGAAGAACTGCTCTGAGACTCTTTCCTCTGCTTTTTATAGTAAAATAGGACAAAGGTAATGCAATGAAGGAAGTTGTTGACAAGACGAAAAATAAAAGTTAAGGAAGGGGCTTGTCTATTTCTAAAACCTTCTGAATAATATTTATCCTTTGGTAGGACAAATGGCTTGGGCAACTGGCTGAAAAACTGATATAACATTCTCTCTCATTATTGTACAAACGTGTGCATTTGAAAGAGGAACATGGAAGAGTATTCCCTTCACTTTCGCACAAATGCATCCTTTTATGCTCTAGCTCGTCATGTAATCACATTAGAAACGGAATCAGCATTGCGTTTCTATCTTGCATATTATGCACGTCTCACAAATTGAGACACTACCTCCATAGTTGAAGTTGTAGATTTTCTAAAGCTATGTATTTTTTGACAAAGGAGTGCAAATACACATAGTTATGCACATATTTTTATATTTTACGAATAAATTCGAGAGTTAAAGTCGACATACTAAGTTACTCGATTGAAGCGATAATTTTAATATGTAAAAATGTTTACACAATCGTTCTCATCTAGTAATGTGGTTGGTAATATTATTGAACGGTGTGTGTGTGGTTTGGTGTGGTGCGTGAATTTGTGTTCCTTTTCCGGCAAGTGTGTGTATAGTCCTTGTCGTCGTTTAGAATCAGACATGGATGCATGTTCTCGTATTATTCATCTTCTTAACTTTTCCCATCCCATGCCATCATCATCAATCCCTTCTTTCCGTTCTCTTGAACCCTTATCAAGGGATATACATTCGTTTATAACACGTAACTACACACTTGCTTTAATATGACAACCAAACACCCAAAGTTATGCATAGCTTCTTTTTCATACCATTTTATTCTCCAACCACGCACCAACTTACGTAACATTCCCCCACAGAAAAAGCCGGATGAAAAAGTAACCATAAATCATTGGAATATTCATATTTTTCACTCTCATGAATCTTTCATCTAATAATATGTATGTTGGAGAGCATCACCCACGAAAAAATCGCTCTAACAAAACGTGTAACTAGATGGAACGAACCGAAGATTAGTTCTACTTGCTCCTTGACACAGCATTTCTTGAGGAGTGCCTCCACGTCCTAACAATCCGTATTGAGAAAAGCCTCTTCTCATATCGTTAGTCAACCTATGCAAGGCATGGCTGAGTTAGCTACATAATATATTTCTGAGTCTCCATTTTCTTCTATGGAGTCTTACCATTTTGCTTGAAATTTCAAACTTAATTATATAAACTCCACGAAACTGTTGAGGTCACACGGGGCTGAAGATGGCCTTGCATTTTCTGTGCAGTTATCGACTAACCTCTTATAATTGGGGTTTCAATTAGGAAAAACAAGTTAAAGGTTGTACCCCATGGAGGATAGTTACCAAACCAATGGGAAGAAGAGGGTCATTACATTCAGCCATAGGAATGAAGAATCCACCTGCTCAAATGGGATTGGTTTTTTTGTTCCAGTGTTCTTCTTGTATTTCCAATGAGCTTTTCTGGTCACAGTTGGTGGTTGCTGATGTTGTAAGATGTGATGTGATATGCTGGATAGACAAAAAGAGCATTGAATTGCATTGCATTTCCAAAATCGATTCATTTCGAAACGAATTCATGTCTTTGGCCAAATTGGCCTAGTTTTCTTTGAGGTAAAAAGTAAATAGCACTCACGAAACGTAAATGGACAAGACAAGACAAGAAGCACGTAGGCAATGGAGGCGCACATATTTAAGTAGGTAAATATTAAAGGGAAAGCTAAACCAAGTGAGCATGAGCATTCACATATATGTTTGTGGATGTATATCTCTTGTTATATCCATATCGATAAAGTTGTTTCCTTGTAAAGAAAGAGGAAAGCGATGAAGTTGAGATGGAATAGAATCTTAAAAAGAGTGGAAAGCTACCGCCGATTCCCTTCATCCTATTCAAATGGATGATTTTCCAAATACGAGAGTTGTTATACATATAGGAGAGAAAGGATTTGCACAAAAACTAAATTTTACGCCATGTTTTCTTCCCCCTTGTAAATTTTTAAACGGCTCTAATTGACTGAAGGATGTTGGAGGTTTTCTTCACAGATAAATGCTGAGGAAGGACTAGTGGAAGGAGGTGGAAATTTCACTTTTCCTCATCCTCATCCAACTTCCTTCTCCCCAATCTCCTTCAAACATACTATTTTATTCTGGGTTAGAATGTTTGTTGTTTTACTACACGATTTTACTCACATATAAAATGCTGTATCATATATATATATATACCTTCCAAGTTTAACACGTGTATACGCACACGCTATCTATAGTATAAATGCGGAAAATCCACTCTCTGCTTCCCAAACTTCATGAAATTTAAAGTGTTTTCGTTTAAATAACCATTATCTAATCCAGTTCTCAATTCTCTAAGTTTGTTTTCTGTTGCTCAACCTCCGTCATCCTGTTTCTTGTTCCCACTCGGTACTCTTCATAATTTTGGTTCGTATTTTATGTACGCATTTTAACAAACTTTTTTTATATTGTTTGTCTTTCGAATCTTTCCTACATGCAAAACAAATTGTGTAATTGTTTTGTTTCAAGAAAAGATACAAGTAATTTTTCCCATCAATCTCATGTCAATTGATGACCTCTCAATTTTTATTAGCATTAAAGCTTTGTTTTTGTGCATTCACCTGGAAGATTACCTTACTTTGAGGAAGCAAACAGATCCGTTGTTTGTACATCGAATCCGTAGTTGCTCCTTGTGTCTGTCAATCTCCCACTTTTTTACTGCAACCTTTTCCTGACTTTTTGAGTTTACCAAGCAAAATGTAAACAAGGAGAAAAATCCATATGAAAACGTTATAAAATTGATTGCAAAATTGGAAGGTTAAAAGACGGTGGTGGAAGATCTCCTTGGTTGTAAGACATAACTGTTTAACTTTTGTGTACAATAACCTTGCGTAAAAGATGCAAAAGCTAAGATCCAGTTTTAGTTCTGCAAAAAGCGATATGATAAAATAGGAAAGAATGAGTTGGCTAACTTTTTTTGCTCTTCCTTCTGCCTGCTCTCTCTCTCTCTATCCTTTTTCCAAGTCCCATGTAATATTCAAAAGGATGACTTATGAGGACAAGGAAAACTCCACCTTTTTATGTATGAAACACAAGATATTTTTCATCTCCGTCTTTCTCGCCGGGATCCAACGAAAGCCTAATGCTGCTTTCTCCTATTAAACACTTTTCTCCCGCTCTCGTACCCCATTTTTCAGGTATTTTCTTTCTTACTCATACATGCTCAAAGGAATGTTATTGGTGTTGGCTTGAACGACGTTGAATGTTCCGTAGTTCATACAAAATAATCCTTAAAAGGGTAAGAAATTGGTTTAGGTAAACATTTAAAAAGTTGCACATCTTGTTTACTTGTTTATTTTTCTAGCCTGTCTATTTATGTGTACACTGTTTTACCACCGATGCAAAAATTATACAGGATGTGTGAGAAAGGCAGTAACGCAATCTTTTCATACAAAATTCGGCTCACCTTTGCCTAAAGTTTCTTGGTGGTTTTGATCCGTAACATGGTTTTGTATTGAGAAGGATTGGAGGTTGTAGTCCAAATTAAAAGGGAAGGAAAGTCTTCTATACCAAAACTAAAAATATGTAATGCAATCCTTCCTTTTCTGCCATTAGCTTCAACTTTTCTATGAAATTCGTCTGTAGGTTGAAGAAAGTGGGAACAAGTTGGAGGTTTGTTATACTACGTCTTGATCTTTTCCCCACACTCTTCGGAATTTACACTCGCAAGTTAAACAGTGAAAGCGAGCCGAGTAATGTTTCCTTCCAAGGAGGGGAAGTGAGCTACAAATGTTTCTCACGTGTACCTACATACGTTTTGAGAAAATGAAAATATTGACATGAATCTCAACTTTTTTTGTTGGCTTCATTCTAGAGATGTTTGGCTGTGTTTGCTAAATTCAGCGTTTATTTGGATGAGCCTATAAGAATTCTTACTTGGTATTTACACGGAACTATATATTTATCATTCTGAAGAAACATTTCTTTCTCAGTTTTACTACTGCTATTTTGATACGCGATCAGGTAGGTAGACTTTGGTGGATCAATTGGAATTCAAAAAACGGGTTCTGTTTTTACTTCCTTCCATATTTTACGGCGCTTAGAGACACACAAAAACATACTATGCTTTCCAAGCAAATCTCTTAATACAATTTAGCAGCAAACGTTGGAACGAAGAGGAAAGCTGGTAGTGCCTTTATTTTACAACTGAATCCTTTAATTATATATCAGTTTCTCAGTGAAAGAATTCCCTATATAAAACACTGTTTTTTCTTAGGGATCTTGTCATTGCAAACCCCCCACTGAAATTGATTGTACCTTTCTCCCCAAAGACTGTCTTGAGTTGACATGAAATTTTATGATGTAGCATCATCATCGTCATAAACCAAACACACCAGCTGGTTTACTACCATCATCATCATTCGTTTTGAAGAAAAATTTAGTATTTTTTTTGAACAACTCAGCTTTTTCCCTCAATCTTCTAATTTATTGAATGGATTTTTTTGTATAGCTTCAATCTTCCATCCCTGACCTGACCTTCAATTGAATATGAAAGGATGTGTTCTTCATAATATTTTGATTCGTCTTCCAAAGAATTTTCTTCCCTCTACTTGGAATCTTTGTGTGCATCCTTGGTAGAGGGTTGAGAATTGGAGCATTTTCTTTGAAAAATGGATGAGCCATTTATCGGAAATAAGTTAGCATCATCAATGTCATCGTAAACTAAAGCTTAGGGTCATGTTCTGCAATCCATTGCACTGCAAGGGAGAAAGATTCTCAAGGGGATAAAATAAGATCACTCATAATTTGATAATTTGATTTTATTGGTTGATGACGCTGCAGAAAAAATGTGCTTTTAGAGCACCTTCATTCAGCTCCTTAGCTTATCTTAGCTGAAATATCTAAGTCAACATAAAATTATTTATATAAGCAGAATATATCCCTCTCATCTTGCCTCCTTATATAACATTACATTTTGAAACTTTTCGACAACTTCATTTCTTGAAGAGCTTGACGTCGCTCGTTAGTGAATATTATGTCACACATCATCCCACTTACATATAAATAGGAGAGCTTATTGATATTGATCTTTGTCACATGTCAATACAAATATGACGCAAATTGTTTCCGGAACGAAATGAGAGACAAAAAGGGATCAACTAAAGGTTGAGTTGCGTCCATAAACTTTATCTTTGAAGGAGACAAGTCGGTTGGAATGGATGCTAAAAAATTATCCACCATCTAAATATTTTATGGCATCAGTTCTTCTTCAAGAAATTTGCAAAGATGGGGATGGCTCTCATGTCAAAAATTGTGAAGATAATATGGTCTCACGTCAAAAAAAAAGACTAAGAGTTTCACTAGTTGACGCTTCGGATTATGAAAAAAGAAACACTTTATAAAAAAGTGTACGTAAAACACTCCACTTTGGAGAGGAGAAGCCGGCTTAGCACACTCTGAATTGGGTTTGATGTGTGTATCTGTATTGTATAAGTGGGATCATTGTACTGCATAATATATACGGAGATACATAAGTAGTTGCTTTCAAGTAAGCACAAGTAAAATGTCTTTCTTCGTCTTTTTGTCCCTGTCCTTTGTGTACGTCTCTTTCTCTCTCTCCCTCGTTCTACTTCTATCAGCTCAAGTCCTGCCTCTAAATAGTGCAACATTGTCGTCACACTCCTGCTGATATTCTTCTTTTTCTGGAGATAAATGATTTCCCTGGAGACCCTCACCAACCGTATGTTCTCTTCTGGTGTAACAAATTCTGGTGAAACAGAAAGGGAAAGGAGGATGACGGGAAAGTGAATGTGAGGAAGAAACACGGGCTGGCGAGAAAGGAATAATGGTTTGGTGTCTCTTGCTCTTTCTCTTCTCATTGCGAAGTTACAAGTCATAGCCGTCAGCAAACGGGGGAGCTGAGTAAAATACTTGCTTGGTTTTTGATGCATCGCATCCTAGCCAAAATACATTTTATTTCTGTGCAAAAAGAAGAGAAAGGGGAAGAAGGCGAAGGGTAGCTCACACGTATAGCATATACACACACACTTATTCCTTCACCAATACTCATACTTTAGTGACAGCAAATCGAAAAAAGGGGATGTACCTTGTGCGTGTTTTCTATCTTGTATAAATGAAATAAGATTACATAAAGATTTTCTTCCTTCACACGCTTTTCTCACCAGCTAAACTAAAGTAGATATGTATCATGCTTACAGATCAGATCACTGTGTATCTTTATAAGAAGATGAATTACTTAGTACAAAAAACTGAGAAAGAGGAGAGTGAAAAGGGAGCGAGGAAAGAAAAAAAATGTGGAGGAAGCAATCTTTAGTTTTCTATCAGCTGCCAAGTGTCACCTACAGTTAGTGTTCGTATTGACACACAGCTGCTGTGTGTTTAGACAATTCAATGTTATTTCGTTTCTTCATCCTCATCCTCCTTCACAAAAAATGGATTACATTCTTCCTTCTCCCTCTGTCTTATTCTTTTGGCCGTTCAATTCTGTTTTGTTGTCTTGTATTTATTCCATTGTGAAATATGTAGACTCTCCACTCCACATTCAATCCTCATGTTTTTTAGCCATAGTCTCACGTGTGTGTGTGGCTTTTCTAGTTCAACGGATAATCTTATTCAATTCGCTCACATCATGTGGAGTGTGAGTACAAAACAGTAGCACTTCCATTCTTCCAGAGCCCTGTTGAGTAGTCATGCTGCTATTAGTTTTCTTGGAAAACTATCCTTCTCAAAAATACAATACGCTGTTTTTATCGTACCAAAACAACACTGTTGAATACTTAATATATAACCCTTTTTCAAGTTTTCAAGGAAAAAATATTTCTTTCAATATGTCAAACTTTCATTTTGTATGTGTCACATCATCATTCTCTTCTCCTCATCACATCTTCTTCTCCCCCTTTCACTCTCTTTCTCTGACCAGCAAATAATGCACTTCTCCTTTCATTTTATTTCTTCACTCGTTTAAAAAAAGTCGCCTTTTGGGAAGACGTGAAATGAATAAGGACATGAGTAGATGATAACTAGTTGATGATCTTTTTTATTGTTGTTTCCAATCTTTTTTTATATCAAAATTGTATTTTAATCAGTGTCAATTTTTACTAAAAAAGGAGACATATCAAATAGCGCCGATGTTCCAGCTGCAGACAAGTTTTCTCGTTGATTTTCTTGGCATAAACAATTTTTTGCTTATTCGTCGGCTGGGTTTTGGTAATCCTTTTAAAGTTTTATATACATTTTGTTCAAAGAAGGATCGAGGCCTCTTAAAAAAGGGTTTGTGTGATGTCGTTTTTTTAACCGGAGGCAGCAATCATGGTGGAAAGTTGCAACATAAGAAATGATGCAGAGAGAGAGAAAGAGCTTGGAAAATGTACTATACTGGGAAGCAAAGCAATAGCAATAACAGTAGCGGGCATTGGGGGTGGTAAGGAGGAGAAAGCGATTATATTGTTAAAAGAGAGGGAGAGAGAGATGCGAAAAAAGTGGAAGAGGAGAGAGAATACAAGTAGGCATTACATGCATTGTATTTTCTCAGTATAGAATAGAAAGGACATCAATCCCCTCTGGCAATAAATGTATTGATATTCAAACGAAATCTCTTGTCAGGTCTTATTCATGTGGTTACGACAAATCTCTCTCTCCTTTCAATGCCATTGTGTTCCATACATACATACTTATATGTAATATGCGCGGTGGTTTGGTTTGGTTTGAAAATTTGGAATGTTTAGACTAAACTTAGGCCTAGGCAAACAAGGAAAAGGGAGAGCATGAACATGAACAAGGGACTCATTCAACTAGAACGAAAACCAAAGTCCTCTCCATTTCTTTTTCACAACCGTTTCACTTGCTCCTCTTGTTACACTTGTCTCTTGAAAAGAATGGAACTGAGCTGAAGTAAGCTACATATATGTAGTGTTGGGATATCTTGCATCACCAAAAAAAACCTTAGTCTTTTTTCTTCTCATTCTTCTTCTTCCTCTCTTTGACATTACTTTGGTTCGTGAGGCTTACAAGATTTCCATAGAAAGACTAGGACAGAGCAACCAGGATCCTGTTTCTCTAAGCAGTTAATAGGCCTTCAATAACTATTTTTTGTGTCTGGATGACATTGGCTCAAATCACGGAAAGAAAGAATGAAAGAAAGGGGATCGAGAGAAAACAGCGCTTTTGTTCATGGGTGACTTCTCTCACCTCGCTTCGTTCCTCATGATCGGGATACGGATTTAAACAAAGTGGGTTGGTAGTTGGTAGCGGGTCTGAGACTCACAGAGCCTTTTAATCATAGCCGCTACCACACACCACCATCGTTTTCTCCTTTTTTCTCCTAACAAGACTGTTGGCTTTGTCAAATTGTCATGTTTTGACATGTGAGAATCAAAGCAATCAATGAATTTCAATCCACCGTTGTCCACGTCCCCTTCATTCAATTTAGCCAAACCTTCAAGCTCCGTCCGTGCTTTTTTTTGTTGAATTCTAAGGTTTTTTTAAAAAGCATTTTTTCATTTGTTTCTATTCTCCTGGACAATACAGATATACAATACAACAATATGAGTGGTGTGGTTACGGTAACGGTAGGATGTAGGATTTTGCAAAATAAGCACCAAAGCCTAAGTAAATCATATTATTGAGGGAAGGACACAAAAAACACATTTTCATTGTGAAATTTTCATACTTTTTCCTTTCAAGCGAGACATTTTCAAACTCTAAACTGGGACGCGATAGAAGAATTACATGGAATGGGTGACATTATGAGCCTCATTACCATATTGATTCTTGAACCTACTTCTTTTTTCCCTTGGTACACGAGTTAGTGTAAATGAAACAAGAGTTTTTAGCAAAATTATACAAGCGGGCATTTTCTAGGAAGGAAATGTAATATGGTAGTAAAATTTACTTCCACTTCCATAATATGTGTCCTCGCCAAAGCACCTTAGTGTGAAGCATATATGCGTATTTTCATGTCCCTTTCCACTTCCCCATTTGCGTATTCACATGCTCTCTCATACATGTAAAATATATAGGAGCAACAAAAAGTTGGCCACAGTTAACATGAAAATGTCAGAATATTTAAGTGGTTATTTCCCCACACTTGTCCTGTAAACAGTGTGCTCCCTGCCTATGGAAAGCTTGACATACCTTGACAATATTGGATGACGCAGCTCAAAAACGTGTACAAAAAGTTTATATTCCATTTTAAATGACTTTCACCTCACCTATATATTATGATATATTTATATATATATATATATATATATATATACGGTATGAAAGTCCTTGTGTGTTTGTATCTTTGCATAATTTGTGACCAGTTTTCACTGAAGAGAGAGAAAGAGAGAGTTGGCTAGATTGAATGTGTAAATGGGTGAGAGTCGGAGAGAAACTCATAATATGAAAAGGGAAACCAAATAACCAACTATATATGGGATGCGTGTATACATGTATATTTAGTATAGATTATAGTAGATATGATTTGTAATTGTAACCATGTAGTTTTGTGCGACTCCATTTACAACATTGATAATAGGAAGGCAATCTACACACACACACACGTTTTGGTTGGAGCAACGAGCAACCAATGTTTTCCCTTGACTCACCTTGTTTCATTGTAGTTTTGAGCTAGTCTCTGTGTGTGTCTCTCTCTTTCATATTTATTCCAGGCCTCTGGTCGCCAAGTCAGTCATTAGTCATTCATTTCTTCATTCAAAATTTAAATTAATCAATATCTTGTGTGCTTTCTCTCATACAGAGAGAGAAAGAGCTTTAGAGGGGCTGACCTCGTCACTTCCCTGCTTTGTTAGAGTGTCTGCGTAATTACATGTGACAAGAGGCAGGGCTACACCCTCGGCATTCCTAAAAAGTGAAGACCAACAACACCAGAAAAAGATTGCTTGTTTGTTATCCTTGGAAATTATTGTGAAAATGAGTTGTAAGCGAATTAGCTTTCCCTTAACTCACAAATATACACAAATGGGAATCCCCAACACAATTAGCTACTATCTGGTATGATGTACTCCCCTTTCTAAAATGGGGTTTCTTGCTAGACTCCTCATAATAACGTAAGAATGAAAACGTGTCTTTATTGGCATTCCAAGAAAGTTGTCTCTTTTTATATTTGTTTAAAAAGTTGAGGCAAGGCGTGCACTGTTTCAAATTCGTCGTTTTTTCAACAGTTCCTTTTAATAGCACAGCGTCAGTTTATTTTTCATTCTGGTGAGGAATACGGAGCAGTAGTTAATAGTATTACCAACGTTTTCAAGGATAATGTCAATCTATTTAAATAATTCAATCCATGTCGTCTGATTGCCAAGTCAATACACATAATTGTATCCAATTATGTGACAAATGTGAATGCACGATACATATGCCAGCAGGTAGATAAAGAGCTAAACTGCTTTCCTCTAATCACTTTTCCTCCTGTAAGAAATTATGCTGTGAATATGATGTGCGGACAGATAGAGAGCTCTAAAAGAAAAGCGGCGTCAGGAATCGGTAAAACGAGGGAACACGATGGGATAGAGATATATAAAATCCATTAATGTAAATGAGCCGCAGCAATGTATGTGTTTATGACGACGAGTCGGACGAACTTACAACTTTGTTGATTATGTATGAATATGATGCTTGTGTACGATTGTATTAGGGATGGACAACATTCTGTAATTTGGAGGAAGAGAGCTGCCTTTTTTCTGGGCATTAGAATTATTTGCCGGGACAGGGAATAGAGTCAGTGATGACGACTGATGACTGCTCCACTCCTCAAAATATATATTATATTCAGTGAAAACTAAATATGTATATAAAAATATATACATAGATTCCTTCCTATCTGCAGTCATAGTGCCATTTTGTCGTCAGCCAAAAAAATGTTGCATAATCCAAGAAGGAAAGCTGTGCAATCATCTGCTGACATCATGAAATCGCTCACAAGGGCTCTACTTTACTTGTCCTCTCTTGGTACCACTGCCTTTTTTACATTGAGTTCATAACGCAAATTGGATTATTCCAAGCGTGCACAAGAAGGAAATGCCACTTGCCAAGCAGAAAAAACTTTATACTCGAGTTAAGGAGGTAGAGAAAGCTTGATAGCGTACGAATGTGCATACATATGTCGTACTAACTGATAGCTGTGTATACATACATCATAAGTCCACTCTTTCATTGTACATAGTACATACAATTTACCCAGTATAATTTACTTTGAAGATGAGCACGAGTCTCCATAACTGCAAATAATGCGTAGTGCACCAACACACATGGTTAAGCTTGCTTATTATTATTATACCCATAAGTAGTTGTGCATTCAGGTGAGCAACGTTTCTTCAATGAGATATTTTGACTGTGAAAGAAAAAATGATGATAGCGTTAGCAATATCCACATGTTTATATAAAATATACATAAACTTATTCAAGAATTTATACTCAATTGTAAACATAATAATTTGAACCTCTAATACTAGTCCAAAAGAATATCTGTGTGGCAAAATAAGAGCAAATTTTCTTTGCATTCAGCATAGCATTAGTCATAAAGTCGAAATGTTAGGGTAACTTGAAAATGATTTGATGTGAAATGGCTTAGTTGTACATACCATTTGAGGAAATAAAACTGGTGATTTGATTGCCCTGAAAAGGGAAAATTGTGCGACTAATTGTTTTCCTCCAGGTTCATCCAACAATTTCTCTCATTCCTCGTGATGGGAATGAAATTCCCTCTCAGTTTGCATCCCAACTCGGTTGTGTGTAGAGAGTGTACACGCTATAATATTACAAAAGTACTTAAGTGTAGAAGAGTACACCCATTTTGAATTATGTAAGCGGAAATGGGATGGCAGGAGTGCATTCAAACTAGTCCATTGTTTAGTAAGAGCTCTGAGTGACTCTAATTTTGTGGTTTCCAAAACGATATTGTTCCACGTTTGACTCGCGTCTCTTTATCTTATTACTTATTGTACTTGTGTAATTTTGTTGCATTATTGGAATACAAGAAAGCACATTAAGTTTTTGTACACTTGTACGCCATAGCATTCCAACCATGTTTCTACCTGAGGTATTACTGCCGTTGTGGAATGGAAATTGAAAGTGTTTACTCTAAAGGTATGCAGTGGTTGTCCTCCCGTGCATAGAATGTAAGCATATTGCACTTTATTAGATGCTTTCACAATCACCGCATCATAATCATCATCATGATCAGAGAATTTGTGCCGTGAGTAAGTAAGTAGTAAGCTGGTGTGTTTGTGTTTGTAGACCGGAGATTGCATCGGGAATGGGATGGGAGGCCAATCTATGGCATGGATGGAATATCTCACGTGTATTTCTGAGTTTCTCTGGTCGGGTCTCTGTTGAGTGAGAGAGTAGCCTAGTCACTAGTCTGTTTTTGGAAAGGAAAACAGTTTTGTAGTAAGTGTCACGAGTTTTCCAAAGGGAGAAAGCATTTTGTAATGAGTTGATAAATTATTCCTTATGATGAACTTGCGTGTAAATCCATTTAGCTATCCACAACTTATCGTTACAAGAGACAGGGGAGAGAGAGAAAAAAGGGAAAGGCAACCTAAGAGAAGACTTCGCCCTATGTTTGTGTTTGGGTTGGTTGAGTGTCTATGTGTCTGTCTCTCTGACGACGAAGGCGCTCAGCTCTATTTACGCATTCCTTCCCCCTTTATCTCTCATTCTTCACTTAATAAACCTCATGTTTTATTGTGCCTCAACTAGCCAAAAGGTTGCTTGTTTTGAGGGAAGGAGGCGTAGAAGAATTCATGGAATTGTGTGAAAATGCCGTGACATTACTTTATGCTCGTGGAGAAAATTCCGTAACCTGGTGCAGATACTTAGAGTTTTAGGTATTTATGGGGAGATAGAGAAAGATTTTGAAGTTGAGAAACATATGCTACTTGCGCAGAGCAAGAGATGGCAACATTTTACATTGTTGTTGGGTAGAATGATGATGATCTTGATGATGATGATGATGACGATGCTGATGCTACTACCCTTTGCAAAGAGGAGAGGAAAAGCTTGTAATAAATTGGTAAAATAATTTCACTCTTCCTCTCTCTCTCTCTCTTCTCCTCTACCTCGCTGCTTCTTCCCAAACTAAAACATTCGTAAAAAGCTATATATAACATGGAAAACTTGTGTAAGTTGGCAACCATGATGAGAAGATGTTCATACTAAGTAAGCTATAGGAAACCCCATACTTTCACGGGAATATACATCGAAATGTGGTATAAGTAAACAGGAAGTGAAATTATACTTGTTCTTGCTGCATCATCATCATGATCATAAGGAAAATCATGCAGCTAGTTTAGCAGCTACCATTACGAAGCGCAAACGAGTTGAGGGAAAAGAGGAGCGGAGAGACGTGAGAAAATAGGAACGGTAGTTGATCATGATTTAGAAAATGGACATGGAAAACTGACTAGGGTTTTGTTTCAAGCAGGATTATTCGACATTTAGTAAGAATTACTTGGATTACACTCCACCAAAATACTAAAATCTCTTTCCCTTTTCCACCACGACACACTAGCAGAACCTCTACATTACTACGTTACACGCACTTTCACCACTTTCCCAAATCCATGTAAAACTTTCTAATCCTGTTCTGTTATATGCGAAGTGAAAGAAACGTGTGTGTGTGTTTATACAGTTTTCATTGTATCAAGTAAAGTTGCTTAGTCCGCAATATTCACACAATTTCATTTTATTTCCTTACAAATGTATTTTATACATATATTCTCCTTAACCCCTAATGAATTCATAAGCATTTTGTCTAAGTGTCGTAAACTTGCCTATAAAAATGGTCGACGAAAAAAAGGGGCGCTAGCTTACTAGCAGCACTTTGATTATTAGCAATTTTATTTATTGGAGAAGAAGAAGAAAGCCCCAAGTAAAAGTTTATTTGTTTGAGAAGAACCGGAGAGCAAGATTCCTTATCTCACTCAGTAGTGGCGGTGGTGGTGCTCATCTCATCTCAATTTGACTCATCGTGCCAATTTTCATCCATCTCACTTGGTTACACTCTCACTAGCTTTCCTTTTGTACAAGAAAAAAACGAGGCTCAAAATGAATTTTCCCAAGATTTAACTCTATCAAGTATACTTGACATACAGATCTAGTTTAGCACACTCAATTTAGCAATATCTTAACGGTGGTTGAGCACCAGCTGTAGGCTAGTGTACGTCTATATAGTATCTCTTTCTGAAAGGAAGAGAGATGGGAATCGAGAAAAATATAGTGAGCTTTTACTCAACTCGGAAAGGTATAAAAAAAGGGGAAGAAAATGGGGTAGTTCCACACAAACTATAGAGCGAGAGAGAGAGACAGTATCAATGCCATCATTACTTGCACTTGTTATCTTGCATGTTCGCTCATTGAGCCGTGTAGTCGAGAGCACAGAGCAGCACACCATATGAATTTCATGGGATATACTTACCATGATGCCACAGAAACAAAATGCACACGTCCTCATAACTATCCTCATTCCGCACACTTTTTCCTCATCTCTCCTCATCCATGGAAAACGACAACAATGAACGAGCCCAAGTAATGTAATGTGCACGATATGCATAATCGTATGGAAAGAAGAGAAAGAGAGGAGGAAGAGAGTGAAAGGGAAAATCTAAGCATCTTTTGTTCTGATATGATCTCTTAGTTTTTCTCTTCTCTATATTCATATTCCATATCTCTCCCATTCCATCTTCTCCCGTCAAAAACAAAGTTTTAGGTGAAAGAGTAAGTGAATGCACTGTATCATTATGTAAAGTTGGAAAGCCACTACTGCCAAATATGCTTGACTACACCACATAAACATAATATGACATGTTTTTTCGTCTCTCCCTTCTAGTCAATCAACTTGTGTGTGTTTTTTCTCCACACAAAAAACATACGTACATAAGAAAGACAAAGGGCATTCAAGGAGGAGAAACAGTAAAGATGGTTTGGTTCCGGGAAAGAAAAAGGGTGTGTACAATAGCAGAGAAGGAGAGCGTAGAGGAACGCTAAGGTCGCTTTTATTATAAGCAGTAAAAATAAAGCAGTGAATTCATAAAACATGAATGGAGTATATATTGTACATAGAATTTAGTGCATGTAATCCTATAAAAAAACGACGAATGGTTACAAATTTTTTTCTTCACTCTTTCTCTCCTCTGTCATAACTAAAAGAGGAAAGAGAAAATATCTAGTTCAATTCCGCCACTTTTTTTCAAGTAATGTTCACATTTAAAGGAGGATATGGAGGTGTAGAAGACGCATTATGAAATATATTTTTTGGCATGCTCCTGCAAATGCCCTTCTATTGCTTCATATATTTTTTGTAAGTACATACTTGTATAACATGTACGCATATGTTCTGTTTATTCTTTCTTTGCTGGTATAATTTCTGTACTTGTAGTTTCCTTAGTGAATGAGGATAACCATGGTCTTTTCTTTTCCTTGGCACAGACTGAATATTAAAGAGGAAAATAAAAATGTACAAGTTTGTTCCCAGTTATAAAAAAGGTATATGGTATTGATGTGCATGCAAATACGCATAAGAATGAGAGAGTGATCGTTGCTATAGTAGTTTCTCTCTCTCTATCTCGGTTAAATATTTCCTTGGTTTTGAAATATGCATGAGACACACACGCATATCCTGTACACATTAGACACACTTGTACATGTATGTTCGTATGCATAGTTACATGAGGAATATATATTATGCGCTCTAGATATTTTTTAAATGCGTGTAGTGTACTGGGGAAGGAAAGCTGCCATTCATTTCGTATACTTTGAACCAAATATCCATTCCAGGGGGACGAGAAATAAAGAAATAAAAGTTTGTGCGTATACATAATAAAAAAATGCTATTGACTTACTTAGTTTGTTGGTTTATTCAACGCATATGCATACATATTTCTGTGTTATGAGCTAGTTGAGTGGTGAAATATTTATTAGAGAATAATACACCGTATAAAAAATGTTTTTGATGGAAGGAAGGCAAGGTAGAAGTTAGGCGTACGAAAAATGCGGGCAAGCAAACCTCATGTAAAAGTAGCCACAAACAAAAAGCCTTCTTCTAGCTTTATCTCAACCTGAAAGGATATTCATAAGATGGTAAACCAAAGGAAAAGAAGGGAGCCACATTTTATTCCACCAACGAATTGATTGACATCGGGGCACAAGTCTGCTCAAAGAAATTTGATATCTCATGAATACACTTTTTTTGCTTTCTCCTTTCCAGTAAGAGCAAGAGGAAACCTCCTGCTCTTACTGGTCTGGTGTTTGGTTTCTCATGTCACATGTTATGAGGTTTCCTATTTCCACGTTCATTTTATATTGATTTGTTTTTTTCTCGTTGCGGAGATTACCAAAATAGCTTACAAAACTTGTGTGTCTTTAATGTGAGCTCTATGTGGGGATTGCATGTGGAAGGTTGAGTTTAATGTAAGGAATTGAAGAAAACGTTCAACTTGCTTGTATGTATAACAAATTTATCTATATGTTCGTGTGGATATATCTATAGTACACGTGTGTGCACATTGATGAAAGGTTAGCACGCGGATACACGTCAATAGGAGGTCACATCCACACCATCTTTGTTATGTTAAATATTAGATAATATGCTTCATCATCATCCTACTCTTCCCTACACAATGTGGCCAAGCTGAAAGTAAATGCGTTTTTCTTCCTCTCCTCACGCAGAATGCAGAATGATAAAAAAGAGGAAAAATATCGTAGTGCATGAATGTTGCTACCAAATTTGAAAGAAGAGCACATAATCTTGTGGACTGTTGTCAACGGTTTTAAAGGAGAGATGGAAAATGCTTGAATGTGCTAAACTTTCTCCCCATTTTTAGCTATGTTCGTTTAACCATGTACATATTTGTGTATAAGTTTTACAAAAAATGGGATCATCATCATCGTCCACCTCCTACTAGCACACTTTTCCCATTTTGTGCGTTATCTATCTCCCTTCTACACAAAACGCCAATGACAAAATAGGTGGTGGATGTATGCATCTAAGTAAGTAAGGAGAGGGAGTATGTTTCACTCCCGGCCTCCAGGAAAGATGTAATCTAGTTCGAATATCAGGGAAGCATGGGGAAAGGGAATGAAAGGAGAAGCCAAAAAATAAAAGAGAGTGGGAGAGAGGATGAGTACGCTGATGATTCTGTATAATCCAAGTTTTCTGCTCACTTTCACAAAGACCATTCACATTCCCCACAATATTCTACATAATATATAAGTACATTATATTATACCGCACCGCTTGTTACAAATATAAAATAAAGTAGGGAAAGCCATAAAATGCGTGAGAGGTATGTAGTAAAGTAGCGGAATGTACTGACAAATTTGTTGTGCAAAAACTGAATTTAAGCGACTAGAACTTTGATTCCTAGACATTCCTAAACATTTTCATTGATTTAAATATTAAGCCTATAATTTAGTTTCTAGGCAAAAAATAAGCAGACTTTAAGATCGAAACGAATAGGTGACATACCTACAGTCAAACTTGTCAATTGACTAAGCTATTTCTGCAGCTTGCAAATTTGTAGAAGTATGCAAAGCACGAAGAGATTAAGGAAGTTGGAAAATACCGCATAAACTCATGCATTGCAATAAGTTGGCACAATCCAAACATAAATATAAACACAGTTTCGTAAAAAAAATTCCCGTAGGTTTAACATAATTTTTTGATGTAAAAGGACTTACAACGTTCCGAATGTATGTATAATTATGATATGCATGATTCACAGTTGAACAGTTGCGGAGTTTTCCTCGTTTCTGGGTACACCATGCAACTCTTCCTCCGTCGAACTTCATTTTTGTTTTCTTAAGCAGGAAAATAAAGTTACTTTCATTTTTTATAGCCTTCCTCTTCTTCTTCCCTTTCTCCTTTACATCTACCAAACAGACTCACTTCCAAAAAGGCAAGTGGAGCACAGGAAGCTTGTGGGAGGGAAAATGAATCAGCTTATGAATGAAATATTATCCATGGCGGAGATACACCACTTCTTTTTACAACTTTTGAATGTTAACATCATTTTTGTGTGTAAATCATTGGCAGTTTAAATGTTAAGTATATGGTATCACATCATATAATAATATTTGACACAAAAAAAGTTATTATACAAGC
The DNA here is from genome assembly GCA_036850725.1 of Orchesella villosa. NCBI lineage: Eukaryota > Metazoa > Arthropoda > Collembola > Entomobryomorpha > Orchesellidae > Orchesella > Orchesella villosa. The sequence goes on along the minus strand of JAANSM010000018.1, from coordinate 7,078 downwards.
GAGCAATCGTCCTCTCCAACACAATACAAAAAAGGTATGTGTGTCTTCTATACACCGCTTATTACCTTTCTCCTAATTTTGTGGGGATGGCGTATATGAAATGAAGTTGAAGCGTCGAATAATATATTGTGATTCCCTCTCAAGCAAAAAGCTCTCTCAAGAGTATCGTTTAACTAGGGTAAATATTATGCTACTGGCTTTTATCATAGAGAGATGATGGTTCTGCTTGATATTCTTATGTGTTCCACATGTTATACTTTGTATTCTGCTTAAAAAAAAGACTGAAGTAGCGGGATGGCATTGCATGTCTACCTAGGTAATATGCTCTTAGTTTCTCCTCTAGTGAAAATGGAAACGGATGCATGTATGCACTGAAAATGAGCACTTTTTATACTATCCTCTCCTTTTATTATATGCATAATATATGGGATGAGAGCAAAGAGAACGTTGAGTATGTGTGTACATACTAGTGATTTTTTTTGGCAAGCTCTGCTGCGCAATTTTCATCTCCATTGGCTCCATCCACTCATTGTCTAAATGGGGGTTGGTTAGTTGGTTGGTGGGTATACAACATCGTAAAAAATTCTGCATTCCTCCAAAAGTTTATCCATCACCCTCTCACTTCTCCACATGAAACAAGTTGAAACGTGGAGGTGGTGCCTCTGAAAGAAAGAAGCTTGAGACCCAAAAACGATATTGGACGTAAATGGTCAACGACAATTTATAAAATGTCTCCTTGTTTCCAGCCAACTTTACATGACTTTTGTGGGCATACAAAGTGTTAATATTTTTATGTGTGTACGTATATTTAATTTTCTCTGACAAAATATCATCTCAATAAAGTCATACTCAACATTTAGCGGAAGGAAACTTAAGCCATATTGTTAGGTTGGTGAGTAAAGCCAGCCATACTTTGAGATGCGTAGCGTAGCACGTGTTTTATTGCCATGCGCCTTCTCCCAAGTGTTGTATAACTTGGGTTGTATATTCACCCCGAATTTAAAGGGAATATTATAAGGAAAACTAGTTGGGCTTTGTCTTATTTACACGAAAATGTTCGGGTGTATATAATGCGCTATATAATTGCACATTTTTATGCTTACATAATACTTCCAAAGGATTACACTTGGTGCATCATCATCAGCATCATCCTCATCTAGTTCTTTTTTGTGTGAAAGATTTAGTGGTTCACTTTTGTCGTATTTTTATGGTGAAAGGAAAAATAAAAGGGAGGCTGATGGGAGAGGATGAGAGAGCTCAGGATAGAAAGCCAATGGGGGCTCTATAGTGCCACAACATGAATGAGACGTTCATGCTTCTGACTTACACAATGTTACAATCATTCTTGTGTGTCCTTTCCCTTTTTGAGCAGTGACTCGCATTCCATTATAACAGCCCACTACACCACATACACACGCTTTTGTAGTTAATGCCATGCGATGGGATTGCATAGCAAAGTATATATATATATAGCAACCATGCCATCCCATCCTAATACTAATAATGGCACAGAAAAGGAAGGGGAATGGAAGACGACACATGAATGCAAATGAATAGCATTGCTCTCAAATTAAGTCTTACCCGCTGACACGACAATGAACTGGCTCCTGCTCTGCTCATCTTCTTCTCTCCCATTTTCTTAAAAGGACAAGAACGAGCTGGTAGATAGAGATAGAGAGAAATAGAGAAAGAACACAAGCAGAAGCTGAGAAAGAGAGAAAAGGCGAGAAGAGCTTCTGTCTCCTTTCACTCCATCTCGTCTAATCTTATGTATTATGTCTATACTACATAATTTTCAGTCTTTTGTCACACATTCCACTTGATGATGATACCAAGCTCAAGCTGAAGGAAAGCGGGGAGGAAGAAGAGAAAGAAACTTATTGCATGAGCTTTTCCACTCGATCCTCCTCAAAAAAATTCTTTAAAAAATTGGACTGCTTAGTGGTATCTTCAATGCCGGGACAGGAGAGTAAGAGAGTGCATTGTGTGACACTGTAAAAGTTGGATATACAGAACATAATAGAGATTTTACTGTTAAGATATTATCATCTTGAGCTTGTATCTCCACACCACTGCACCACACCACACACACGCAGTTTCTTCTTTTGTCCTTTGTGCTTCCTAACTTATAGTTGTTCACCATGAAAAATAAAGGCTGACTCTGTATCGAACATGGACATTTTGGATATATATAAATATATATATATATATAAAAAGAGAGAGACTTTTAGCTATTATATTCTTCTTCCAGACTACATGTGTTGCTCTTAGACAAATGTCGTGCATAACGATATTTTAGGTTGGAATTTGGAGTCCTCCTTTCCTTCCACATGGGAATTCTCAGCTGAATATCCCGTTTGTTTTTCTCAGCTGAAGAAAGTGACGGGGAAAATGAGAGGGAATGCAAAAGCGTAAACCATAAAATGCGTACACACTGAGGCAAGAAGAGGCTTGCAAGTTTACATAAAGGTGATTCCCACGGGGTTGCCGCAAGAATGTTTTCCATGGAAATACTAAAAGACGATCAAGAAGAAGTAGAAGAAAAGGAGATGGGATGAACGAGAGAGAAAAAAGTTTTCTTTTTTTTGTAGGAAGCAAGCAGAGATGAGGCACAGTAGTAGCGTATCTTCCTATTCCACCTTGGTTCCGGATAGTTTTGTGCATAGGAGCATGAAGCAGGAATAAATATTCTTTATGATATGATAAACCTAACAGGTCGGATGTTCTTATGAATGTTGTTTCCAACTAACTCTGCTCGTTTGTGTGACTCCAAAAGGAGAGAATAAAACGGAGGCTTCCTTGTTCCTATTCCATTTTGAACCTTGATCTTGAAACTTTTCTGTATGCTCTTGGCAAAGGGTAAACATGCGGTATGATTTAATTTTCAGACATAACCAAAACACCGTGGTTGTTTGCATGGCTAACAAACAAGGGTGTTTGCTTTGGAATAAAAATGCAAAAATTATTTACCAATCTGTTCCCTGCCTATAACTGTAGAGGAAGCAAGGCAGTTGCTGCTTGCTTAAAACACGTAATAATACCACAATACAATCATTTGGCTAGAGACTCATTGATTGAACTTACAGGTGGCGAATTCCCCATGTGCGAATATCATTTTTACATGGTAAATTATTTAAGCGTGTGTCCCACAATGTTTCAAAGGGTGATGTATAAAAGTTTATTGTCAGGTTACGTAACATCATTTATTGAAAAAGAAAATGGGAGAATAATTTCTAAAACGTGCATATCACGTGTTATTTAACTATTTAACGTATTTAACCTGAGCATTTTCCTATTTTTATTTCGTCTTAGCCTTTGCCACTGCTTTTATCACAGGGATAAATTATTCAGTCATCATAATTAGATATTGATTTCTAAACTTGGAAATAACTTATGCTGTATAGGAGGGATACCAGGGTGCACTATGCTCTTGTGCATAATATAAAAACTGGGTGAAAAGGTCACACTTGAATACTTGAGGAAAACAGCTGTGAGTGAATTGGATATAGATTTTGTAGTTCACTGGAGAGTTTCATGCTTCCACCAACGAACCGCCTAAAGCAGAAAGAGCTGTGCAAGTGCCTTTCATTCGAATTCTAAAAGAGTGATAAATATATATATTGATTTAGGAAGACTTGTGCTATAATTCATTTTTATACAGGTTTTTTTACTATTTCAACATAAAATAGCCTCCCAAAATTAATGAACTTAGTCCGTTAATACAAAACATCTTGAGGATGATAATGGAAAGAAATGAAATGAAAGAATTATGTCGAATTCGAATCCATAAAAGATATAAACAAAGGAGAACTCACTCGATACAATGCATAACTTAAAATTTCCTTTTCCATTCCTCTTCTCAACTCTCCAAAAATATAGATCTACAAACATTGCTCACAAAAGGCCAAAAGACGATGTGGTGCTTGTAGCTAATGACTAGATATAATGGTTTAATTAATTGTATAGCTAGATGTATGTATATGCACCTTTTAATATATTGAAAGGAAATGTGTGTATGTTTTTGCACGACACCTACACATACATATGTACGTCATCACACTACATTACACCGCTCAGTCATTTGTATACATGGTGAAAATCCTCCTCATATTAGATTCAAAGTGAGAAACTCAGCTCGTATTTTATTGATGGGATGCATGGTTAATGTTAAAACACCTGGTTTTTCATGTGCATAAAAAATGTATCTATAATTCTATATCTAATGCTAGGATAGGGAATGGGTTGCCTTTTCATTCTTTTGTTGCTTTCTCTTTCTCACTTGAAGAACTAGCACCTACTCAGCACTTTGTAGCAAGTGACACGCTATTAAATATTCCCTGGAGGAGTGAGTGAAGTGAATAATGTGAGCAATAAGGATTTCAAAAGAGAAAAAAAATCACAAATGTTCAATGAGCTTTGATGATGTATACACATACAAGACAAGAAAGGAGACTCTTTCACTCTTGGAAAAAAGTGGATGACGTTGCTACTGAAAGGCATATCTATATGTGTAGCAAATGAGTACACTTATTGGTTCCAGGCGCTATTACACTTGCTTCCATGTTCCATGCATATAAGATTCTTTGTGTTGGAGGGGAGAATGAGAATGTTTGTTGATAAAGGATTTGAGGAGGAAGAAAGAGTGAAAGGAGGTATCATCAATCCATTCTTTCTCTTGTAATAACGCCTTTCAGCTGTTATTCCAATTTCTGCTTGATGTAAATACGGGCATGAATTTCATTCTCGCTTCCCCCTTCCTTTTTTCTTCGCCTTTTTTCACTCTTCCTTTGCTTTTGTGTGTGAAAACGTAGAAAGGTGTAAGTATATAGATGGCAGCGATCCTTTTCATCAGTTTTTTGTTCCTTATTCAGGCATCTGTTTTTCTACTAGTTGGCTCATTCCTTGGGCGCTCACTGTATACGTTGTGGAGGTACAGATTATATTATGCTGAGAGAAAAGATATATTTTTTGTGGAGTTGAGTTGAGAGTGCCTCTAGTTTTTTCCTTTTCTTTTTTGCTTCTCGCTAATTTATGCTTCATGCTGAATGGTAATGGTTTCTTCGCCTGTGGCTTCATGAAATGGGATTGGTGGTGTGTGGTGTACTGTTTTTCCACGTGGGTTTTCTAGACACGTACGTATAGGTGTTTAACTTATAGGAGACGGTGTTATTTTTATAGGTATACCTGACCGAATATAATCAAGTGCATGCCAGATATATATGTATATGTGTACTCCATATAACATGCTTTAGTATTTCCTGTGCTCCACTTTAATTTTTCCTTCTTCTCTGCGGCGTAGCAAGTAGGGCTTTGCAACTACTTCTATTTACTTTTTTTTTTACAAAAGTGGAGTTTTAAGTAAATAATAGTGTGTGTCTATATGTTTCTGTATGTTTTCTTTGGTCTCCATACTTTCACAACGACACAGTTGACTGAGACACTTACAATTTATCAAAAGTGGTTGATCGATAAGTCAACGTGGAAATGCTGGAGGGTATAAGCACAAGTTCTGGTGAAGAACATGTGCTTTTTAGCCATTAAAACTCTTGTGTAGCACGTGAAACGTGGATGATTTCCTCTGGAGTATTTCACATTAGTTTTCCTTCTGGAAAGGTAACTGGCCACTGGATAGCATGAACTTTGGTGCACATGCACTTTTGTCGTGGTTACACAAATTGGAGAATACAAAAATATTGGATTATGTTTCGAAGTAATGGAGGCTTATCCAATTATATATTGTTTGGGATTGGAATAAGCCCAAGGTGTTGGATGATAGAGAATGAGCAAAACGGTATAATTTTTAAAAAATCTTTGAGGCAGTTGACACATGTGAGTCATGTTGTGGTTGTATTTCCAGGATTTTGGAAAAGATAAAAGGAGTTATACAGCGGCTTTGTGTACTTCTCATAACTTTTTATCCGGTGGTAAATATAATGAATATGAAGCTATTAGGAGCCAACTCAGGATAACATAACATTCATATTTACACAATTTCTGTGTTTGTTCGTTTGTTTTGCGTTGTGTTATTTGAATAAATATGAACAATAACGGGAAGCATAATGACAGCAACAAAAGAAGAGAGAGTAGGATGGGAAGGATATGGAATGGATACTTTCCCTCATTTTATTGTTTGGTCCATATTCTCTCCTCTTCCTCCTCACTTCCAGAGGGGAGGCTGGGAGTGTAACAATAATGACAAGTTGAACAACAGTCAGAGAGTCGTAGTAATAATCATTTCAGACGCAATACTCATAATCGTAATAATACTAATAATGTGAGTGCATTTCATTCCACATTTTGAGTAGACAAGCAAGCTTTGGCCTGCTTCCACACAACCTGTTTTTTTTCAAAGCACTTGTTTCTATTTCTTTTTTTCCTCATTCCCTTTTGTTGTTGTCACATAAGAAGACAAATACTCCAAGGAATGTTTTTGTATCAGGGGGAAATTGAGCTGAAAATGGGGAATTTGTGAAGGCTATAACGTGAGAAAATGGTAAGGTACCCTATTGTTCCTGAGTATTTCGGTATTTCCACTCCTAGTTCTTTGGAAGGAGCAATTTATTCCATAAAAATATATGCACATGTGCACCAACATATTCTACGTCTACTGTTCGTTAACTTTTCTACAAAAAATTGCGATTTTCTTCTAATTTGTTTGCTCAAATTTTTCCCAATTGGAATTACAAATAAGAACCAATAGAGACACTTAAAAATTCGTCAGTTTCTATGGAAATGGTATGTATATATATGTACATGTTTAAATCAAATCATTTTTTAAGCGAATTGACATTCTGTTGGATTTGCGTGACAACAGCTTTATCCACCAGCAAAAGAAAACTGTAGGATAAGTTTTGCAAACTGTTTTGTACGATGATGACATGACAACTAAAAACATTGACTTTCTTTCTTTTTTAGTAACTAGTTTAAAAGGAAATCTTGTTTTAACAGAGCTTTAATGGGAATGAAAACAGTGGGAGAGAGAGAAAGGGAAATGTAACGTGAGAAAAGTTTTGTTGGCTCAGTTTTTTGTATTCATTGAGTGACTTTGGAAGAGAGAAGGAAAATCAGGATGGAAGAG